>JAWNMW010000137.1:0-11696 GCA_035043565.1 Drosophila robusta
TGTCTTTGTGTCTTTGTCTTTGTGTCTTTGTCTTTGTCTTTGTGTCTTTGTCTTTGTGTCTTTGTCTTTGTGTCTTTGTCTTTGTGTCTTTGTCTTTGTCTTTGTGTCTTGTGTCTTTGTCTTTGTGTCTTTGTCTTTGTGTCTTTGTGTCTTTGTCTTTGTGTCTTTGTCTTTGTGTCTTTGTCTTGTGTCTTTGTCTTTGTGTCTTTGTCTTTGTGTCTTGTGTCTTTGTGTCTTTGTCTTTGTGTCTTTGTCTTTGTGTCTTGTGTCTTTGTGTCTTTGTCTTTGTGTCTTTGTCTTTGTGTCTTTGTCTTTGTGTCTTTGTCTTTGTGTCTTTGTCTTTGTGTCTTTGTCTTTGTCTTTGTGTTTGTGTCTTTGTCTTGTCTGTGTCTTTGTCTTTGTGTCTTTGTCTTTGTGTCTTTGTCTTTGTCTTTGTGTCTTTGTCTTTGTGTCTTTGTGTCTTTGTCTTTGTGTCTTTGTCTTTGTGTCTTTGTCTTTGTTTTTGTCTTTGTGTCTTTGTCTTTGTCTTTTGTCTTTGTGTCTTTGTCTTTGTCTTTGTGTCTTTGTCTTTGTCTTTTGTCTTTGTGTCTTTGTCTTTGTGTCTTTGTCTTTGTGTCTTTGTCTTTGTGTCTTTGTCTTTGTCTTTGTGTCTTTGTGTCTTTGTCTTTGTCTTTGTCTTTGTCTTTGTCTTTGTCTTTGTGTCTTTGTCTTTGTGTCTTTGTCTTTGTGTCTTTGTCTTTGTGTCTTTGTCTTTGTGTCTTTGTCTTTGTGTCTTTGTCTTTGTGTCTTTGTCTTTGTCGTCTTTGTCTTTGTGTCTTTGTCTTTGTGTCTTTGTCTTTGTGTCTTTGTCTTTGTGTCTTTGTCTTTGTGTCTTTGTCTTTGTGTCTTTGTCTTTGTTTTTGTCTTTGTGTCTTTGTCTTTGTGTCTTTGTCTTTGTGTCTTTGTGTCTTTGTCTTTGTGTCTTTGTCTTTGTGTCTTTGTCTTTGTGTCTTTGTCTTTGTGTCTTTGTCTTTGTGTCTTTGTCTTTGTGTCTTTGTCTTTGTGTCTTTGTCTTTGTGTCTTTGTGTCTTTGTCTTTGTCTTTGTGTCTTTGTCTTTGTGTCTTTGTCTTTGTGTCTTTGTCTTTGTGTCTTTGTCTTTGTGTCTTTGTCTTTGTGTCTTTGTCTTTGTTGTCTTTGTCTTTGTGTCTTTGTCTTTGTGTCTTTGTCTTTGTCTTTGTCTTTGTCTTTGTCTTTGTCTTTGTGTCTTTGTCTTTGTGTCTTTGTCTTTGTCTTTGTGTCTTTGTCTTTGTCTTTGTGTCTTTGTCTTTGTGTCTTTGTCTTTGTGTCTTTGTCTTTGTCTTTGTCTTTGTGTCTTTGTCTTTGTGTCTTTGTCTTTGTGTCTTTGTCTTTGTGTCTTTGTCTTTGTGTCTTTGTCTTTGTGTCTTTGTCTTTGTGTCTTTGTCTTTGTGTCTTTGTCTTTGTGTCTTTGTCTTTGTGTCTTTGTCTTTGTGTCTTTGTCTTTGTCTTTTGTCTTTGTGTCTTTGTCTTTGTGTCTTTGTGTCTTTGTCTTTGTGTCTTTGTCTTTGTGTCTTGTGTCTTTGTGTCTTTGTCTTTGTGTCTTTGTCTTTGTGTCTTTGTCTTTGTCTTTGTCTTTGTGTCTTTGTCTTTGTCTTTGTGTCTTTGTCTTTGTCTTTGTGTCTTTGTCTTTGTGTCTTTGTCTTTGTGTCTTTGTCTTTGTGTCTTTGTCTTTGTGTCTTTGTCTTTGTCTTTGTGTCTTTGTCTTTGTGTCTTTGTCTTTGTGTCTTTGTCTTTGTGTCTTTGTCTTTGTCTTTGTGTCTTTGTCTTTGTCTTTGTGTCTTTGTGTCTTTGTCTTTGTGTCTTTGTCTTTGTGTCTTTGTCTTTGTGTCTTTGTCTTTGTGTCTTTGTGTCTTTGTCTTTGTGTCTTTGTCTTTGTGTCTTTGTGTCTTTGTCTTTGTGTCTTTGTCTTTGTGTCTTTGTCTTTGTGTCTTTGTCTTTGTGTCTTTGTCTTTGTGTCTTTGTCTTTGTCTTTGTGTCTTTGTCTTTGTGTCTTTGTCTTTGTCTTTGTCTTTGTGTCTTTGTCTTTGTGTCTTTGTCTTTGTGTCTTTGTCTTTGTCTTTGTCTTTGTGTCTTTGTCTTTGTGTCTTTGTCTTTGTGTCTTTGTCTTTGTCTTTGTGTCTTTGTCTTTGTGTCTTTGTCT
Organism: Drosophila robusta; assembly: GCA_035043565.1. Taxonomy (NCBI): domain Eukaryota; kingdom Metazoa; phylum Arthropoda; class Insecta; order Diptera; family Drosophilidae; genus Drosophila; species Drosophila robusta. The sequence continues at coordinate 2,199 of JAWNMW010000137.1, forward strand.
TTGTCTTTGTGTCTTTGTCTTTGTGTCTTTGTCTTTGTGTCTTTGTCTTTGTGTCTTTGTCTTTGTGTCTTTGTCTTTGTGTCTTTGTCTTTGTGTCTTTGTCTTTGTGTCTTTGTCTTTGTGTCTTTGTGTCTTTGTCTTTGTCTTTGTGTCTTTGTCTTTGTGTCTTTGTCTTTGTGTCTTTGTCTTTGTGTCTTTGTCTTTGTGTCTTTGTGTCTTTGTCTTTGTCTTTGTGTCTTTGTCTTTGTGTCTTTGTCTTTGTGTCTTTGTCTTTGTCTTTGTGTCTTTGTCTTTGTCTTTGTCTTTGTGTCTTTGTCTTTGTGTCTTTGTCTTTGTGTCTTTGTCTTTGTGTCTTTGTCTTTGTGTCTTTGTCTTTGTCTTTGTGTCTTTGTCTTTGTGTCTTTGTCTTTGTCTTTGTGTCTTTGTCTTTGTGTCTTTGTCTTTGTGTCTTTGTCTTTGTGTCTTTGTCTTTGTCTTTGTCTTTGTGTCTTTGTCTTTGTGTCTTTGTCTTTGTGTCTTTGTCTTTGTGTCTTTGTCTTTGTCTTTGTCTTTGTGTCTTTGTGTCTTTGTCTTTGTCTTTGTCTTTGTGTCTTTGTCTTTGTGTCTTTGTCTTTGTCTTTGTCTTTGTCTTTGTGTCTTTGTCTTTGTGTCTTTGTCTTTGTCTTTGTGTCTTTGTCTTTGTCTTTGTGTCTTTGTCTTTGTGTCTTTGTCTTTGTGTCTTTGTCTTTGTGTCTTTGTCTTTGTGTCTTTGTCTCTGTGTCTTTGTCTTTGTGTCTTTGTCTTTGTGTCTTTGTCTTTGTGTCTTTGTCTTTGTCTTTGTGTCTTTGTCTTTGTGTCTTTGTCTTTGTGTCTTTGTGTCTTTGTCTTTGTGTCTTTGTCTTTGTCTTTGTGTCTTTGTCTTTGTGTCTTTGTCTTTGTGTCTTTGTCTTTGTCTTTGTCTTTGTCTTTGTGTCTTTGTCTTTGTGTCTTTGTCTTTGTGTCTTTGTGTCTTTGTCTTTGTGTCTTTGTCTTTGTGTCTTTGTCTTTGTGTCTTTGTCTTTGTGTCTTTGTCTTTGTGTCTTTGTCTTTGTGTCTTTGTCTTTGTCTTTGTGTCTTTGTCTTTGTGTCTTTGTCTTTGTGTCTTTGTCTTTGTCTTTGTCTTTGTGTCTTTGTCTTTGTGTCTTTGTCTTTGTCTTTGTCTTTGTCTTTGTGTCTTTGTCTTTGTGTCTTTGTCTTTGTGTCTTTGTGTCTTTGTCTTTGTGTCTTTGTCTTTGTGTCTTTGTCTTTGTCTTTGTGCCTTTGTCTTTGTGTCTTGTGTCTTTGTCTTTGTGTCTTTGTCTTTGTCTTTGTGTCTTTGTCTTTGTGTCTTTGTCTTTTGTCTTTGTGTCTTTGTCTTTGTCTTTGTGTCTTTGTCTTTGTGTCTTTGTGTCTTTGTCTTTGTGTCTTTGTCTTTGTCTTTGTGTCTTTGTCTTTGTCTTTGTGTCTTTGTCTTTGTGTCTTTGTCTTTGTGTCTTTGTCTTTGTCTTTGTGTCTTTGTCTTTGTGTCTTTGTCTTTGTGTCTTTGTCTTTGTGTCTTTGTCTTTGTGTCTTTGTCTTTGTGTCTTTGTGTCTTTGTCTTTGTGTCTTTGTCTTTGTGTCTTTGTGTCTTTGTCTTTGTCTTTGTGTCTTTGTCTTTGTGTCTTTGTCTTTGTCTTTGTCTTTGTGTCTTTGTCTTTGTGTCTTTGTCTTTGTCTTTGTCTTTGTGTCTTTGTCTTTGTGTCTTGTGTCTTTGTCTTTGTCTTTGTCTTTGTCTTTGTGTCTTTGTCTTTGTCTTTTGTCTTTGTCTTTGTGTCTTTGTCTTTGTGTCTTTGTCTTTGTCTTTGTGTCTTTGTCTTTGTGTCTTTGTCTTTGTCTTTGTCTTTGTGTCTTTGTCTTTGTGTCTTTGTCTTTGTGTCTTTGTCTTTGTGTCTTTGTCTTTGTGTCTTTGTCTTTGTGTCTTTGTCTTTGTGTCTTTGTCTTTGTGTCTTTGTCTTTGTGTCTTTGTCTTTGTCTTTGTGTCTTTGTCTTTGTGTCTTTGTCTTTGTCTTGTGTCTTTGTCTTTGTGTCTTTGTCTTTGTGTCTTTGTCTTTGTCTTTGTCTTTGTGTCTTTGTCTTTGTGTCTTTGTGTCTTTGTCTTTGTGTCTTTGTCTTTGTCTTTGTGTCTTTGTCTTTGTGTCTTTGTCTTTGTCTTTGTGTCTTTGTCTTTGTCTTTGTGTCTTTGTCTTTGTGTCTTTGTCTTTGTGTCTTTGTCTTTGTCTTTGTGTCTTTGTCTTTGTCTTTGTGTCTTTGTCTTTGTGTCTTTGTCTTTGTGTCTTTGTCTTTGTGTCTTTGTCTTTGTGTCTTTGTCTTTGTGTCTTTGTCTTTGTGTCTTTGTCTTTGTGTCTTTGTCTTTGTGTCTTTGTCTTTGTGTCTTTGTCTTTGTGTCTTTGTGTCTTTGTGTCTTTGTCTTTGTCTTTGTGTCTTTGTCTTTGTCTTTGTGTCTTTGTCTTTGTCTTTGTGTCTTTGTCTTTGTGTCTTTGTCTTTGTGTCTTTGTCTTTGTGTCTTTGTCTTTGTGTCTTTGTGTCTTTGTCTTTGTGTCTTTGTCTTTGTCTTTGTCTTTGTCTTTGTGTCTTTGTCTTTGTGTCTTTGTCTTTGTGTCTTTGTCTTTGTGTCTTTGTCTTTGTGTCTTTGTCTTTGTCTTGTCTTTGTGTCTTTGTCTTTGTGTCTTTGTCTTTGTGTCTTTGTGTCTTTGTCTTTGTGTCTTTGTCTTTGTCTTTGTGTCTTTGTCTTTGTGTCTTTGTGTCTTTGTCTTTGTGTCTTTGTCTTTGTGTCTTTGTCTTTGTCTTTGTCTTTGTGTCTTTGTCTTTGTGTCTTTGTCTTTGTGTCTTTGTCTTTGTGTCTTTGTCTTTGTGTCTTTGTCTTTGTGTCTTTGTGTCTTTGTGTCTTTGTGTCTTTGTGTTTTTGTCTTTGTGTCTTTGTCTTTGTCTTTGTGTCTTTGTCTTTGTGTCTTTGTGTCTTTGTGTCTTTGTCTTTGTCTTTGTCTTTGTCTTTGTGTCTTTGTCTTTGTGTCTTTGTCTTTGTGTCTTTGTCTTTGTCTTTGTCTTTGTCTTTGTCTTTGTCTTTGTCTTTGTCTTTGTGTCTTTGTCTTTGTGTCTTTGTCTTTGTCTTTGTGTCTTTGTCTTTGTGTCTTTGTCTTTGTGTCTTTGTCTTTGTGTCTTTGTGTCTTTGTCTTTGTGTCTTTGTCTTTGTGTCTTTGTCTTTGTCTTTGTGTCTTTGTCTTTGTGTCTTTGTCTTTGTCTTTGTGTCTTTGTCTTTGTGTCTTTGTCTTTGTGTCTTTGTCTTTGTGTCTTTGTCTTTGTGTCTTTGTCTTTGTGTCTTTGTCTTTGTGTCTTTGTCTTTGTGTCTTTGTCTTTGTGTCTTTGTCTTTGTGTCTTTGTCTTTGTCTTTGTCTTTGTGTCTTTGTCTTTGTGTCTTTGTCTTTGTGTCTTTGTGTCTTTGTCTTTGTGTCTTTGTCTTTGTGTCTTTGTCTTTGTCTTTGTCTTTGTCTTTGTGTCTTTGTCTTTGTCTTTGTGTCTTTGTCTTTGTCTTTGTGTCTTTGTCTTTGTGTCTTTGTGTCTTTGTGTTTGTGTCTTTGTCTTTGTGTCTTTGTCTTTGTGTCTTTGTCTTTGTGTCTTTGTCTTTGTGTCTTTGTCTTTGTGTCTTTGTCTTTGTGTCTTTGTCTTTGTCTTTGTGTCTTTGTCTTTGTGCTTTGTGTCTTTGTCTTTGTGTCTTTGTCTTTGTGTCTTTGTGTCTTTGTGTTTGTGTCTTTGTGTCTTTGTGACTTTGTCTTTGTCTTTGTGTCTTTGTCTTTGTCTTTGTCTTTGTCTTTGTCTTTGTCTTTGTGTCTTTGTCTTTGTCTTTGTCTTTGTCTTTGTGTCTTTGTCTTTGTGTCTTTGTCTTTGTGTCTTTGTCTTTGTGTCTTTTGTCTTTGTCTTTGTGTCTTTGTCTTTGTGTCTTTGTCTTTGTCTTTGTCTTTGTCTTTGTGTCTTTGTCTTTGTGTCTTTGTGTCTTTGTGTCTTTGTCTTTGTGTCTTTGTCTTTGTCTTTGTCTTTGTCTTTGTCTTTGTGTCTTTGTCTTTGTGTCTTTGTCTTTGTCTTTGTCTTTGTGTCTTTGTCTTTGTGTCTTTGTCTTTGTGTCTTTGTCTTTGTGTCTTTGTCTTTGTGTCTTTGTCTTTGTCTTTGTGTCTTTGTGCTTTGTCTTTGTCTTTGTGTCTTTGTCTTTGTCTTTGTGTCTTTGTCTTTGTCTTTTGTCTTTGTGTCTTTGTCTTTGTGTCTTTGTCTTTGTCTTTGTGTCTTTGTCTTTGTGCTTTGTCTTTGTGTCTTTGTCTTTGTCTTTTTGTCTTTGTCTTTGTGTCTTTGTCTTTGTGTCTTTGTCTTTGTCTTTGTCTTTGTGTCTTTGTCTTTGTCTTTGTGTCTTTGTCTTTGTCTTTGTGTCTTTGTGACTTTGTCTTTGTCTTTGTGTCTTTGTCTTTGTCTTTGTGTCTTTGTCTTTGTCTATTTGTTCTTGTGTCTTTGTCTTTGTGTCTTTGTCTTTGTGTCTTTGTCTTTGTGTCTTTGTGTCTTATGTCTTTGTCTTTGTGTCTTTGTCTTTGTGTCTTTGTCTTTGTCTTTGTGTCTTTGTGACTTTGTCTTTGTCTTTGTGTCTTTGTCTTTGTCTTTGTGTCTTTGTCTTTGTGTCTTTGTCTTTGTGTCTTTGTCTTTGTGTCTTTGTGTCTTTGTCTTTGTCTTTGTGTCTTTGTCTTTGTGTCTATGTCTTTGTCTTTGTGTCTTTGTGTCTTTGTCTTTGTCTTTGTGTCTTTGTCTTTGTGTCTTTGTGTCTTTGTGTCTTTGTCTTTGTCTTTGTGTCTTTGTCTTTGTGTCTTTGTCTTTGTCTTTGTCTTTGTCTTTTGTTGTCTTGTCTTTGTCTTTGTGTCTTTGTCTTTGTCTTTGTCTTTTTGTCTTTGTCATTTGTCTTTGTGTCTTTGTCTTTGTGTCTTTGTCTTTGTGTCTTGTTCTGTCTTTGTCTTTGTCTTTTGTCTTTGTCTTTGTGTCTTTGTCTTTGTCTTTGTGTCTTTGTCTTTTGTGTCTTTGTCTTTGTGTCTTTGTCTTTGTGTCTTTGTTTTTGTCTTTTGTCTTTGTGTCTTTGTCTTTGTGTCTTTGTCTTTGTGTCTTTCTGTCTTTGTCTTTGTGTCTTTGTCTTTGTCTTTGTCTTTGTGTCTTTGTCTTTGTGTCTTTGTCTTTGTCTTTGTGTCTTTGTCTTTGTGTCTTTGTCTTTGTGTCTTTGTCTTTGTCTTTGTCTTTGTGTCTTTGTCTTTGTGTCTTTGTCTTTGTGTCTTTGTGTCTTTGTCTTTGTGTCTTTGTGTCTTTGTCTTTGTGTCTTTGTCTTTGTGTCTTTGTCTTTGTGTCTTTGTGTCTTTGTGTCTTTGTCTTTGTCTTTGTGTCTTTGTCTTTGTCTTTGTCTTTGTGTCTTTGTCTTTGTGTCTTTGTGTCTTTGTCTTTGTGTCTTTGTCTTTGTGTCTTTGTCTTTGTGTCTTTGTGTCTTTGTCTTTGTGTTTGTGTCTTTGTGTCTTTGTCTTTGTCTTTGTGTCTTTGTCTTTGTCTTTGTCTTTGTCTTTGTCTTTGTGTCTTTGTCTTTGTGTCTTTGTCTTTGTCTTTGTCTTGTGTCTTTGTCTTTGTGTCTTTGTCTTTGTGTCTTTGTCTTTGTCTTTGTGTCTTTGTGTCTTTGTCTTTGTCTTTGTGTCTTTGTCTTTGTGTCTTTGTCTTTGTCTTTGTGTCTTTGTCTTTGTCTTTGTGTCTTTGTCTTTGTGTCTTTGTCTTTGTCTTTGTGTCTTTGTCTTTGTCTTTGTGTCTTTGTTTTTGTGTCTTTGTGTCTTTGCTTTGTCTTTGTGTCTATGTCTTTGTGTTTGTGTCTTTGTGCTTTGTGTCTTTGTCTTTGTCTTTGTGTCTTTGTCTTTGTGTCTTTGTGTCTTTGTCTTGTGTCTTTGTCTATTTGTGTCTTTGTGTCTTTGTCTTTGTGTCTTGTCTTTGTCTTTGTCTTTGTCTTTGTCTTTGTCTTTGTCTTTGTCTTTGTCTTTGTCTTTGTGTCTTTGTCTTTGTGTCTTTGTCTTTGTGTCTTTGTCTTTGTGTCTATGTCTTTGTCTTTGTCTTTGTGACTTTGTCTTTGTCTTTGTGTCTTTGTCTTTGTCTTTGTGTCTTTGTCTTTGTGTCTTTGTCTTTTGTCTTTGTCTTTTATTTTGTCTTTGTGTCTTTGTCTTTGTGTGCTTTGTCTTTGTGTCTTTGTCTTTGTGTCTTTGTCTTTGTGCTTTGTCTTTGTCTTTGTGTCTTTGTCTTTGTGTCTTTGTCTTTGTGTCTTTGTCTTTGTGTCTTTGTCTTTGTGTCTTTGTCTTTGTCTTTGTCTTTGTGCATTTGTCTTTTGTGTCTTTGTGTCTTTGTGTCTTTGTCTTGTGTCTTTGTCTTTGTCTTTGTCTTTGTGTCTTTGTTCTTTGTGTCTTTGTCTTTGTCTTTGTCTTTGTGTCTTTGTCTTTGTCTTTGTGTCTTTGTGTCTTTGTGTCTTTGTCTTTGTCTTTGTGTCTTTGTCTTTGTGTCTTTGTCTTTGTCTTTGTGTCTTTGTCTTTGTGTCTTTGTCTTTGTGTCTTTGTCTTTGTGTCTTTGTGTCTTGTGTCTTTGTCTTTGTGTCTTTGTCTTTGTGTCTTTGTGTCTTTGTCTTTTGTCTTTGTGTCTTTGTCTTTGTGCTTTGTGTCTTTGTCTTTGTGTCTTTGTCTTTGTCTTTGTGTCTTTGTCTTTGTGTCTTTGTCTTTGTCTTTGTCTTTGTCTTTGTCTTTGTCTTTGTCTTTGTCTTTGTCTTTGTCTTTGTGTCTTTGTCTTTGTGTCTTTGTCTTTGTGTCTTTGTCTTTGTCTTTGTGTCTTTGTCTTTGTCTTTGTCTTTGTCTTTGTGTCTTTGTCTTTGTGTCTTTGTCTTTGTGTCTTTGTCTTTGTCTTTGTGTCTTTGTCTTTGTCTTTGTGTCTTTGTCTTTGTGTCTTTGTCTTTGTGTCTTTGTCTTTGTGTCTTTGTCTTTGTGTCTTTGTCTTTGTGTCTTTGTCTTTGTGTCTTTGTCTTTGTCTTTGTCTTTGTGTCTTTGTCTTTGTGTCTTTGTCTTTGTGTCTTTGTCTTTGTGTCTTTGTGTCTTTGTCTTTGTGTTTGTGTCTTTGTCTTTGTCTTTGTCTTTGTGTCTTTGTCTTTGTCTTTGTGTCTTTGTCTTTGTCTTTGTCTTTGTGTCTTTGTCTTTGTGTCTTTGTCTTTGTGTCTTTGTCTTTGTCTTTGTGTCTTTGTCTTTGTCTTTGTCTTTGTCTTTGTGTCTTTGTCTTTGTGTCTTTGTCTTTGTGTCTTTGTCTTTGTGTCTTTGTCTTTGTGTCTTTGTCTTTGTGTCTTTGTCTTTGTCTTTGTGTCTTTTTCTTTGTATCTTTGTCTTTGTGTCTCTGTCTTTGTGTCTTTGTGTCTTTGTCTTTGTGTCTTTGTCTTTGTGCTTTGTGTCTTTGTCTTTGTGTCTTTGTCTTTGTGTCTTGTGTCTTTGTCTTTGTGTCTTTGTCTTTGTGTCTTTGTCTTTGTGTCTTTGTCTTTGTGTCTTTGTCTTTGTGTCTTTGTCTTTGTGTCTTTGTCTTTGTGTCTATATCTTTGCCTTTGTGTCTTTGTGACTTTGTCTTCGTCTTTGTGTCTTTGTCTTTGTGTCTTTGTCTTTGTCTATTTGTCTTTGTGTCTTTGTCTTTGTGTCTTTGTCTTTGTCTTTGTCTTTGTCTTTGTGTCTTTGTCTTTGTCTTTGTCTTTGTGTCTTTGTTTTGTCTTTGTGTCTTTGTCTTTGTGTCTTTGTCTTTGTCTTTGTGTCTTTGTCTTTGTGTCTTTGTCTTTGTGTCTTTGTCTTTGTCTTTGTGTCTTTGTCTTTGTCTTTGTGTCTTTGTCTTTGTCTTTGTCTTTGTGTCTTTGTCTTTGTGTCTTTGTCTTTGTCTTTGTCTTTGTCTTTGTCTTTGTCTTTGTGTCTTTGTCTTTGTCTTTGTGTCTTTGTGTCTTTGTCTTTGTGTCTTTGTCTTTGTGTCTTTGTCTTTGTCTTTGTGTCTTTGTCTTTGTCTTTGTGTCTTTGTGTCTTTGTCTTTGTCTTTGTCTTTGTCTTTGTGTCTTTGTCTTTGTGTCTTTGTCTTTGTCTTTGTGTCTTTGTCTTTGTGTCTTTGTCTTTGTGTCTTTGTCTTTGTGTCTTTGTCTTTGTGTCTTTGTCTTTGTGTCTTTGTCTTTGTGTCTTTGTCTTTGTGTCTTTGTCTTTGTGTCTTTGTCTTTGTCTTTGTGTCTTTGTCTTTGTGTCTTTGTCTTTGTGTCTTTGTCTTTGTCTTTGTCTTTGTGTCTTTGTGTCTTTGTCTTTGTCTTTGTGTCTTTGTCTTTGTCTTTGTCTTTGTCTTTGTCTTTGTGTCTTTGTCTTTGTGTCTTTGTCTTTGTCTTTGTCTTTGTGTCTTTGTCTTTGTCTTTGTCTTTGTCTTTGTGTCTTTGTCTTTGTGTCTTTGTCTTTGTGTCTTTGTCTTTGTGTCTTTGTCTTTGTGTCTTTGTCTTTGTCTTTGTGTCTTTGTCTTTGTGTCTTTGTCTTTGTGTCTTTGTCTTTGTGTCTTTGTCTTTGTGTCTTTGTCTTTGTCTTTGTCTTTGTGTCTTTGTCTTTGTCTTTGTGTCTTTGTCTTTGTGTCTTTGTCTTTGTGTCTTTGTCTTTGTCTTTGTCTTTGTGTCTTTGTCTTTGTGTCTTTGTCTTTGTGTCTTTGTCTCTTTGTGTCTTTGTCTTTGTGTCTTTGTCTTTGTGTCTTTGTCTTTGTGTCTGTGTCTTTGTCTTTGTCTTTGTCTTTGTGTCTTTGTCTTTGTGTCTTTGTCTTTGTGTCTTTGTCTTTGTCTTTGTGTCTTTGTCTTTGTGTCTTTGTCTTTGTGTCTTTGTCTTTGTGTCTTTGTCTTTGTCTTTGTGTCTTTGTGTCTTTGTGTCTTTGTCTTTGTGTCTTTGTCTTTGTGTCTTTGTCTTTGTGTCTTTGTCTTTGTGTCTTTGTCTTTGTGTCTTTGTCTTTGTGTCTTTGTCTTTGTCTTTGTGTCTTTGTCTTTGTGTCTTTGTGTCTTGTGTCTTTGTCTTTGTGTCTTTGTCTTTGTGTCTTTGTCTTTGTGTCTTTGTCTTTGTCTTTGTGTCTTTGTCTTTGTGTCTTTGTCTTTGTGTCTTTGTCTTTGTGTCTTTGTCTTTGTGTCTTTGTCTTTGTGTCTTTGTCTTTGTGTCTTTGTCTTTGTGTCTTTGTCTTTGTGTCTTTGTCTTTGTGTCTTTGTCTTTGTGTCTTTGTCTTTGTCTTTGTGTCTTTGTCTTTGTCTTTGTGTCTTTGTCTTTGTGTCTTTGTCTTTGTGTCTTTGTCTTTGTCTTTGTGTCTTTGTCTTTGTCTTTGTGTCTTTGTCTTTGTGTCTTTGTCTTTGTCTTTGTGTCTTTGTCTTTGTGTCTTTGTCTTTGTGTCTTTGTCTTTGTGTCTTTG
>JAWNMW010000138.1:0-22938 GCA_035043565.1 Drosophila robusta
TGTGTCTTTGTCTTTGTGTCTTTGTGTCTTGTGTCTTTGTGTCTTTGTCTTTGTTCTTTGTCTTTGTGTCTTTGTCTTTGTCTTTGTCTTTGTGTCTTTGTCTTTGTGTCTTTGTCTTTGTGTCTTTGTCTTTGTCTTTGTGTCTTTGTCTTTGTCTTTGTCTTTGTCTTTGTCTTTGTCTTTGTGTCTTTGTCTTTGTCTTTGTGTCTTTGTCTTTGTGTCTTTGTCTTTGTGTCTTTGTCTTTGTGTCTTTGTCTTTGTGTCTTTGTCTTTGTCTTTGTGTCTTTGTCTTTGTGTCTTTGTCTTTGTCTTTGTCTTTGTGTCTTTGTCTTTGTGTCTTTGTCTTTGTGTCTTTGTCTTTGTGTCTTTGTCTTTGTGTCTTTGTGTCTTTGTCTTTGTGTCTTTGTCTTTGTGTCTTTGTCTTTGTGTCTTTGTGTCTTTGTCTTTGTGTCTTTGTCTTTGTGTCTTTGTGTCTTTGTCTTTGTGTCTTTGTCTTTGTGTCTTTGTCTTTGTCTTTGTCTTTGTGTCTTTGTCTTTGTGTCTTTGTCTTTGTCTTTGTCTTTGTGTCTTTGTGTCTTTGTCTTTGTGTCTTTGTCTTTGTCTTTGTGTCTTTGTCTTTGTCTTTGTGTCTTTGTCTTTGTGTCTTTGTCTTTTGTGTCTTTGTGTCTTTGTCTTTGTGTCTTTGTCTTTGTGTCTTTGTCTTTGTGTCTTTGTGTCTTTGTCTTTGTCTTTGTGTCTTTGTCTTTGTGTCTTTGTCTTTGTCTTTGTTGTCTTTGTCTTTGTGTCTTTGTCTTTGTGTCTTTGTGACTTTGTCTTTGTCTTTGTGTCTTTGTCTTTGTGTCTTTGTGTCTTTGTCTTTGTGTCTTTGTCTTTGTGTCTTTGTCTTTGTCTTTGTGTCTTTGTCTTTGTGTCTTTGTCTTTGTGTCTTTGTCTTTGTGTCTTTGTCTTTGTGTCTTTGTCTTTGTCTTTGTCTTTGTGTCTTTGTCTTTGTCTTTGTGTCTTTGTCTTTGTCTTTGTCTTTGTGTCTTTGTCTTTGTGTCTTTGTCTTTGTGTCTTTGTCTTTGTCTTTGTCTTTGTCTTTGTCTTTGTGTCTTTGTCTTTGTGTCTTTGTCTTTGTGTCTTTGTCTTTGTGTCTTTGTCTTTGTGTCTTTGTCTTTGTTCTTTGTCTTTGTGTCTTTGTCTTTGTGTCTTTGTCTTTGTGTCTTTGTCTTTGTCTTTGTGTCTTTGTCTTTGTGTCTTTGTGTCTTTGTCTTTGTGTCTTTGTCTTTGTGTCTTTGTCTTTGTGTCTTTGTCTTTGTCTTTGTGTCTTTGTCTTTGTGTCTTTGTGTCTTTGTCTTTGTCTTTGTGTTTGTCTTTGTCTTTGTGTCTTTGTCTTTGTGTCTTTGTCTTTGTGTGTCTTTGTCTTTGTGTCTTTGTCTTTGTGTCTTTGTCTTTGTCTTTGTGTCTTTGTGTCTTTGTCTTTGTGTCTTTGTCTTTGTGTCTTTGTCTTTGTGTCTTTGTCTTTGTGTCTTTGTCTTTGTGTCTTTGTCTTTGTGTCTTTGTCTTTGTGTCTTTGTGTCTTTGTCTTTGTGTCTTTGTCTTTGTGTCTTTGTCTTTGTGTCTTTGTCTTTGTGTCTTTGTGTCTTTGTCTTTGTGTCTTTGTCTTTGTGTCTTTGTCTTTGTGTCTTTGTCTTTGTCTTTGTGTCTTTGTCTTTGTGTCTTTGTCTTTGTGTCTTTGTCTTTGTCTTTGTGTCTTTGTGTCTTTGTCTTTGTGTCTTTGTCTTTGTGTCTTTGTGTCTTTGTCTTTGTCTTTGTGTCTTTGTCTTTGTGTCTTTGTCTTTGTGTCTTTGTCTTTGTGTCTTTGTCTTTGTGTCTTTGTCTTTGTGTCTTTGTCTTTGTGTCTTTGTCTTTGTGTCTTTGTCTTTGTGTCTTTGTCTTTGTGTCTTTGTCTTTGTGTCTTTGTCTTTGTGTCTTTGTCTTTGTGTCTTTGTCTTTGTGTCTTTGTCTTTGTGTCTTTGTCTTTGTGTCTTTGTCTTTGTGTCTTTGTCTTTGTGTCTTTGTCTTTGTCTTTGTGTCTTTGTCTTTGTCTTTGTCTTTGTGTCTTTGTCTTTGTGTCTTTGTCTTTGTCTTTGTGTCTTTGTCTTTGTGTCTTTGTCTTTGTGTCTTTGTCTTTGTGTCTTTGTCTTTGTGTCTTTGTCTTTGTCTTTGTCTTTGTGTCTTTGTCTTTGTGTCTTTGTCTTTGTGTCTTTGTCTTTGTGTCTTTGTCTTTGTGTCTTTGTCTTTGTCTTTGTCTTTGTGTCTTTGTCTTTGTGTCTTTGTCTTTGTGTCTTTGTCTTTGTCTTTGTGTCTTTGTCTTTGTGTCTTTGTCTTTGTGTCTTTGTCTTTGTCTTTGTGTCTTTGTGTCTTTGTGTCTTTGTCTTTGTGTCTTTGTCTTTGTGTCTTTGTCTTTGTGTCTTTGTCTTTGTGTCTTTGTCTTTGTGTCTTTGTCTTTGTGTCTTTGTCTTTGTGTCTTTGTCTTTGTCTTTGTGTCTTTGTCTTTGTGTCTTTGTCTTTGTGTCTTTGTCTTTGTGTCTTTGTCTTTGTGTCTTTGTCTTTGTGTCTTTGTCTTTGTCTTTGTGTCTTTGTCTTTGTGTCTTTGTCTTTGTGTCTTTGTCTTTGTGTCTTTGTCTTTGTGTCTTTGTCTTTGTGTCTTTGTCTTTGTGTCTTTGTCTTTGTGTCTTTTGTCTTTGTCTTTGTCTTTGTGTCTTTGTGTCTTTGTCTTTGTGTCTTTGTCTTTGTGTCTTTGTGTCTTTGTCTTTGTGTCTTTGTCTTTGTGTCTTTGTCTTTGTGTCTTTGTCTTTGTGTCTTTGTCTTTGTGTCTTTGTGTCTTTGTCTTTGTGTCTTTGTCTTTGTGTCTTTGTCTTTGTGTCTTTGTCTTTGTGTCTTTGTGACTTTGTCTTTGTGTCTTTGTGTCTTTGTCTTTGTGTCTTTGTCTTTGTCTTTGTGTCTTTGTCTTTGTGTCTTTGTCTTTGTGTCTTTGTGTCTTTGTCTTTGTCTTTGTGTCTTTGTCTTTGTGTCTTTGTCTTTGTGTCTTTGTCTTTGTGTCTTTGTCTTTGTGTCTTTGTGTCTTTGTCTTTGTGTCTTTGTCTTTGTGTCTTTGTCTTTGTGTCTTTGTGTCTTTGTCTTTGTGTCTTTGTCTTTGTGTCTTTGTCTTTGTGTCTTTGTCTTTGTGTCTTTGTCTTTGTGTCTTTGTCTTTGTCTTTGTCTTTGTGTCTTTGTCTTTGTGTCTTTGTCTTTGTGTCTTTGTCTTTGTGTCTTTGTGTCTTTGTCTTTGTCTTTGTGTCTTTGTCTTTGTGTCTTTGTCTTTGTTTTTGTCTTTGTGTCTTTGTCTTTGTGCTTTGTCTTTGTGTCTTTGTCTTTGTCTTTGTGTCTTTGTCTTTGTGTCTTTGTCTTTGTGTCTTTGTCTTTGTGTCTTTGTCTTTGTGTCTTTGTCTTTGTGTCTTTGTCTTTGTGTCTTTGTCTTTGTGTCTTTGTCTTTGTCTTTGTCTTTGTCTTTGTCTTTGTCTTTGTGTCTTTGTCTTTGTGTCTTTGTCTTTGTGTCTTTGTCTTTGTGTCTTTGTCTTTGTGTCTTTGTCTTTGTGTCTTTGTCTTTGTGTCTTTGTCTTTGTGTCTTTGTCTTTGTGTCTTTGTCTTTGTGTCTTTGTCTTTGTGTCTTTGTCTTTGTGTCTTTGTCTTTGTGTCTTTGTCTTTGTGTCTTTGTCTTTGTGTCTTTGTCTTTGTGTCTTTGTCTTTGTGTCTTTGTCTTTGTGTCTTTGTGTCTTTGTCTTTGTGTCTTTGTCTTTGTGTCTTTGTCTTTGTCTTTGTCTTTGTGTCTTTGTGTCTTTGTGTCTTTGTCTTTGTGTCTTTGTCTTTGTGTCTTTGTGTCTTTGTCTTTGTCTTTGTCTTTGTCTTTGTGTCTTTGTCTTTGTGTCTTTGTCTTTGTGTCTTTGTCTTTGTGTCTTTGTCTTTGTGTCTTTGTCTTTGTGTCTTTGTCTTTGTCTTTGTCTTTGTGTCTTTGTCTTTGTGTCTTTGTCTTTGTGTCTTTGTCTTTGTGTCTTTGTCTTTGTCTTTGTGTCTTTGTCTTTGTCTTTGTGTCTTTGTCTTTGTGTCTTTGTCTTTGTCTTTGTGTCTTTGTCTTTGTGTCTTTGTCTTTGTGTCTTTGTCTTTGTCTTTGTCTTTGTCTTTGTCTTTGTCTTTGTGTCTTTTGTCTTTGTGTCTTTGTCTTTGTCTTTGTCTTTGTGTCTTTGTCTTTGTGTCTTTGTCTTTGTGTCTTTGTCTTTGTGTCTTTGTCTTTGTGTCTTTGTCTTTGTGTCTTTGTCTTTGTGTCTTTGTCTTTGTCTTTGTCTTTGTGTCTTTGTCTTTGTGTCTTTGTGTCTTTGTCTTTGTGTCTTTGTCTTTGTGTCTTTGTCTTTGTGTCTTTGTCTTTGTGTCTTTGTCTTTGTGTCTTTGTGTCTTTGTCTTTGTCTTTGTGTCTTTGTCTTTGTGTCTTTGTGCTTTGTCTTTGTCTTTGTGTCTTTGTCTTTGTGTCTTTGTCTTTGTGTCTTTGTCTTTGTGTCTTTGTCTTTGTGTCTTTGTCTTTGTCTTTGTCTTTGTCTTTGTGTCTTTGTCTTTGTGTCTTTGTCTTTGTGTCTTTGTCTTTGTCTTTGTGTCTTTGTGTCTTTGTGTCTTTGTCTTTGTGTCTTTGTCTTTGTCTTTGTGTCTTTGTCTTTGTGTCTTTGTCTTTGTCTTTGTGTCTTTGTCTTTGTCTTTGTGTCTTTGTCTTTGTGTCTTTGTCTTTGTGTCTTTGTCTTTGTGTCTTTGTCTTTGTGTCTTTGTGTCTTTGTCTTTGTCTTTGTGTCTTTGTCTTTGTGTCTTTGTCTTTGTGTCTTTGTCTTTGTCTTTGTGTCTTTGTCTTTGTGTCTTTGTGTCTTTGTCTTTGTCTTTGTGTCTTTGTCTTTGTGTCTTTGTCTTTGTGTCTTTGTCTTTGTGTCTTTGTCTTTGTGTCTTTGTCTTTGTCTTTGTCTTTGTGTCTTTGTGTCTTTGTCTTTGTCTTTGTCTTTGTGTCTTTGTCTTTGTGTCTTTGTGTCTTTGTCTTTGTGTCTTTGTCTTTGTGTCTTTGTCTTTGTGTCTTTGTGTCTTTGTCTTTGTGTCTTTGTGTCTTTGTCTTTGTGTCTTTGTCTTTGTCTTTGTCTTTGTGTCTTTGTCTTTGTCTTTGTCTTTGTGTCTTTGTCTTTGTGCTTTGTCTTTGTGTCTTTGTCTTTGTCTTTGTGTCTTTGTCTTTGTCTTTGTGTCTTTGTCTTTGTGTCTTTGTGTCTTTGTCTTTGTGTCTTTGTCTTTGTGTCTTTGTCTTTGTCTTTGTGTCTTTGTCTTTGTGTCTTTGTCTTTGTGTCTTTGTCTTTGTGTCTTTGTCTTTGTGTCTTTGTCTTTGTCTTTGTGTCTTTGTCTTTGTGTCTTTGTGTCTTTGTCTTTGTCTTTGTGTCTTTGTCTTTGTCTTTGTGTCTTTGTGTCTTTGTCTTTGTGTCTTTGTCTTTGTGTCTTTGTCTTTGTCTTTGTGTCTTTGTCTTTGTGTCTTTGTCTTTGTGTCTTTGTGTCTTTGTGTCTTTGTCTTTGTCTTTGTCTTTGTGTCTTTGTCTTTGTCTTTGTGTCTTTGTCTTTGTCTTTGTGTCTTTGTCTTTGTGTCTTTGTCTTTGTGTCTTTGTCTTTGTGTCTTTGTCTTTGTGTCTTTGTCTTTGTGTCTTTGTCTTTGTGTCTTTGTCTTTGTGTCTTTGTCTTTGTGTCTTTGTCTTTGTGTCTTTGTCTTTGTGTCTTTGTCTTTGTGTCTTTGTGTCTTTGTGTCTTTGTCTTTGTGTCTTTGTCTTTGTGTCTTTGTCTTTGTGTCTTTGTCTTTGTGTCTTTGTCTTTGTCTTTGTGTCTTTGTGTCTTTGTCTTTGTGTCTTTGTCTTTGTGTCTTTGTGTCTTGTGTCTTTGTCTTTGTGTCTTTGTCTTTGTCTTTGTCTTTGTCTTTGTGTCTTTGTCTTTGTGTCTTTGTCTTTGTCTTTGTCTTTGTGTCTTTGTCTTTGTGTCTTTGTCTTTGTGTCTTTGTGTCTTTGTCTTTGTGTCTTTGTCTTTGTGTCTTTGTCTTTGTGTCTTTGTCTTTGTGTCTTTGTCTTTGTCTTTGTGTCTTTGTCTTTGTCTTTGTCTTTGTGTCTTTGTCTTTGTGTCTTTGTCTTTGTGTCTTTGTCTTTGTCTTTGTCTTTGTGTCTTTGTCTTTGTGTCTTTGTCTTTGTGTCTTTGTCTTTGTGTCTTTGTCTTTGTCTTTGTCTTTGTCTTTGTCTTTGTGTCTTTGTCTTTGTGTCTTTGTCTTTGTGTCTTTGTCTTTGTCTTTGTGTCTTTGTCTTTGTGTCTTTGTCTTTGTGTCTTTGTCTTTGTGTCTTTGTCTTTGTGTCTTTGTCTTTGTGTCTTTGTCTTTGTGTCTTTGTCTTTGTGTCTTTGTGTCTTTGTCTTTGTGTCTTTGTCTTTGTCTTTGTGTCTTTGTCTTTGTCTTTGTGTCTTTGTCTTTGTGTCTTTGTCTTTGTGTCTTTGTCTTTGTCTTTGTCTTTTGTCTTTGTCTTTGTCTTTGTGTCTTTGTGTCTTTGTCTTTGTGTCTTTGTCTTTGTCTTTGTGTCTTTGTCTTTGTCTTTGTGTCTTTGTGTCTTTGTCTTTGTCTTTGTGTCTTTGTCTTTGTCTTTGTGTCTTTGTCTTTGTGTCTTTGTCTTTGTGTCTTTGTCTTTGTGTCTTTGTCTTTGTGTCTTTGTCTTTGTGTCTTTGTCTTTGTGTCTTTGTCTTTGTGTCTTTGTCTTTGTGTCTTTGTGTCTTTGTCTTTGTGTCTTTGTGTCTTTGTCTTTGTCTTTGTGTCTTTGTGTCTTTGTGTCTTTGTCTTTGTGTCTTTGTCTTTGTGTCTTTGTCTTTGTCTTTGTGTCTTTGTCTTTGTGTCTTTGTCTTTGTCTTTGTGTCTTTGTCTTTGTGTCTTTGTCTTTGTCTTTGTGTCTTTGTCTTTGTGTCTTTGTCTTTGTGTCTTTGTCTTTGTGTCTTTGTCTTTGTCTTTGTGTCTTTGTCTTTGTCTTTGTCTTTGTGTCTTTGTCTTTGTGTCTTTGTCTTTGTCTTTGTCTTTGTGTCTTTGTCTTTGTGTCTTTGTCTTTGTGTCTTTGTCTTTGTGTCTTTGTCTTTGTGTCTTTGTCTTTGTGTCTTTGTCTTTGTCTTTGTGTCTTTGTCTTTGTGTCTTTGTGTCTTTGTCTTTGTGTCTTTGTCTTTGTGTCTTTGTGTCTTTGTCTTTGTCTTTGTGTCTTTGTCTTTGTGTCTTTGTGTCTTTGTCTTTGTGTCTTTGTCTTTGTCTTTGTGTCTTTGTCTTTGTCTTTGTGTCTTTGTCTTTGTGTCTTTGTCTTTGTGTCTTTGTGTCTTTGTCTTTGTCTTTGTCTTTGTGTCTTTGTCTTTGTGTCTTTGTCTTTGTGTCTTTGTCTTTGTGTCTTTGTGTCTTTGTCTTTGTCTTTGTGTCTTTGTCTTTGTGTCTTTGTCTTTGTCTTTGTCTTTGTGTCTTTGTCTTTGTGTCTTTGTCTTTGTGTCTTTGTCTTTGTGTCTTTGTCTTTGTGTCTTTGTCTTTGTCTTTGTGTCTTTGTCTTTGTGTCTTTGTCTTTGTGTCTTTGTCTTTGTGTCTTTGTCTTTGTCTTTGTCTTTGTCTTTGTGTCTTTGTCTTTGTGTCTTTGTCTTTGTCTTTGTGTCTTTGTCTTTGTCGTCTTGTGTCTTTGTCTTTGTGTCTTTGTCTTTGTCTTTGTCTTTGTGTCTTTGTCTTTGTGTCTTTGTCTTTGTGTCTTTGTCTTTGTGTCTTTGTCTTTGTCTTTGTGTCTTTGTCTTTGTGTCTTTGTCTTTGTGTCTTTGTGTCTTTGTCTTTGTCTTTGTCTTTGTCTTTGTGTCTTTGTCTTTGTCTTTGTGTCTTTGTCTTTGTGTCTTTGTCTTTGTCTTTGTCTTTGTCTTTGTCTTTGTCTTTGTGTCTTTGTCTTTGTGTCTTTGTCTTTGTCTTTGTGTCTTTGTCTTTGTGTCTTTGTCTTTGTCTTTGTCTTTGTCTTTGTGTCTTTGTCTTTGTGTCTTTGTCTTTGTGTCTTTGTCTTTGTGTCTTTGTCTTTGTGTCTTTGTCTTTGTGTCTTTGTCTTTGTCTTTGTCTTTGTGTCTTTGTCTTTGTCTTTGTCTTTGTGTCTTTGTCTTTGTGTCTTTGTCTTTGTGTCTTTGTCTTTGTCTTTGTGTCTTTGTCTTTGTGTCTTTGTCTTTGTGTCTTTGTCTTTGTCTTTGTGTCTTTGTCTTTGTGTCTTTGTGTCTTTGTCTTTGTCTTTGTGTCTTTGTCTTTGTGTCTTTGTCTTTGTCTTTGTGTCTTTGTCTTTGTGTCTTTGTGTCTTTGTGTCTTTGTCTTTGTGTCTTTGTGTCTTTGTCTTTGTGTCTTTGTCTTTGTGTCTTTGTCTTTGTGTCTTTGTCTTTGTCTTTGTGTCTTTGTCTTTGTGTCTTTGTCTTTGTGTCTTTGTCTTTGTGTCTTTGTCTTTGTGTCTTTGTCTTTGTCTTTGTGTCTTTGTCTTTGTGTCTTTGTCTTTGTGTCTTTGTCTTTGTGTCTTTGTCTTTGTGTCTTTGTCTTTGTGTCTTTGTCTTTGTGTCTTTGTCTTTGTGTCTTTGTCTTTGTGTCTTTGTCTTTGTGTCTTTGTCTTTGTGTCTTTGTCTTTGTGTCTTTGTCTTTGTGTCTTTGTCTTTGTGTCTTTGTCTTTGTGTCTTTGTGTCTTTGTCTTTGTGTCTTTGTCTTTGTGTCTTTGTCTTTGTCTTTGTGTCTTTGTCTTTGTCTTTGTCTTTGTGTCTTTGTCTTTGTGTCTTTGTCTTTGTCTTTGTCTTTGTGTCTTTGTCTTTGTGTCTTTGTCTTTGTGTCTTTGTCTTTGTCTTTGTGTCTTTGTCTTTGTGTCTTTGTCTTTGTGTCTTTGTCTTTGTGTCTTTGTCTTTGTGTCTTTGTCTTTGTGTCTTTGTCTTTGTGTCTTTGTCTTTGTCTTTGTCTTTGTCTTTGTGTCTTTGTCTTTGTGTCTTTGTCTTTGTGTCTTTGTGTCTTTGTGTCTTTGTGTCTTTGTCTTTGTGTTTGTGTCTTTGTGTCTTTGTGTCTTTGTCTTTGTCTTTGTGTCTTTGTGTCTTTGTCTTTGTGTCTTTGTCTTTGTCTTTGTCTTTGTCTTTGTCTTTGTGTCTTTGTCTTTGTGTCTTTGTCTTTGTCTTTGTGTCTTTGTCTTTGTGTCTTTGTCTTTGTGTCTTTGTCTTTGTGTCTTTGTCTTTGTCTTTGTCTTTGTGTCTTTGTCTTTGTGTCTTTGTCTTTGTGTCTTTGTCTTTGTGTCTTTGTCTTTGTGTCTTTGTCTTTGTGTCTTTGTCTTTGTGTCTTTGTCTTTGTGTCTTTGTCTTTGTGTCTTTGTCTTTGTCTTTGTCTTTGTGTCTTTGTCTTTGTGTCTTTGTCTTTGTGTCTTTGTCTTTGTGTCTTTGTCTTTGTGTCTTTGTCTTTGTGTCTTTGTCTTTGTGTCTTTGTCTTTGTGTCTTTGTCTTTGTCTTTGTGTCTTTGTCTTTGTGTCTTTGTGTCTTTGTCTTTGTCTTTGTGTCTTTGTCTTTGTGTCTTTGTCTTTGTGTCTTTGTCTTTGTGTCTTTGTCTTTGTCTTTGTGTCTTTGTCTTTGTCTTTGTCTTTGTGTCTTTGTCTTTGTCTTTGTCTTTGTCTTTGTCTTTGTGTCTTTGTCTTTGTGTCTTTGTCTTTGTGTCTTTGTCTTTGTGTCTTTGTGTCTTTGTCTTTGTGTCTTTGTCTTTGTCTTTGTGTCTTTGTCTTTGTCTTTGTCTTTGTCTTTGTGTCTTTGTCTTTGTGTCTTTGTCTTTGTCTCTTTGTCTTTGTGTCTTTGTCTTTGTGTCTTTGTCTTTGTGTCTTTGTCTTTGTGTCTTTGTCTTTGTGTCTTTGTCTTTGTGTCTTTGTCTTTGTGTCTTTGTCTTTGTGTCTTTGTCTTTGTCTTTGTGTCTTTGTCTTTGTCTTTGTCTTTGTCTTTGTGTCTTTGTCTTTGTCTTTGTGTCTTTGTCTTTGTGTCTTTGTCTTTGTGTCTTTGTCTTTGTGTCTTTGTCTTTGTGTCTTTGTCTTTGTGTCTTTGTCTTTGTCTTTGTGTCTTTGTCTTTGTGTCTTTGTGTCTTTGTGTCTTTGTCTTTGTCTTTGTGTCTTTGTCTTTGTGTCTTTGTCTTTGTGTCTTTGTCTTTGTGTCTTTGTCTTTGTGTCTTTGTGTCTTTGTCTTTGTCTTTGTGTCTTTGTCTTTGTCTTTGTGTCTTTGTCTTTGTGTCTTTGTCTTTGTGTCTTTGTCTTTGTCTTTGTCTTTGTCTTTGTGTCTTTGTCTTTGTGTCTTTGTCTTTGTGTCTTTGTCTTTGTGTCTTTGTCTTTGTGTCTTTGTCTTTGTGTCTTTGTGTCTTTGTCTTTGTCTTTGTGTCTTTGTGACTTTGTCTTTGTCTTTGTGTCTTTGTCTTTGTGTCTTTGTCTTTGTGTCTTTGTCTTTGTCTTTGTGTCTTTGTCTTTGTCTTTGTGTCTTTGTCTTTGTGTCTTTGTCTTTGTGTCTTTGTCTTTGTCTTTGTCTTTGTGTCTTTGTGTCTTTGTCTTTGTGTCTTTGTCTTTGTGTCTTTGTCTTTGTCTTTGTGTCTTTGTCTTTGTGTCTTTGTCTTTGTGTCTTTGTCTTTGTCTTTGTCTTTGTGTCTTTGTCTTTGTGTCTTTGTCTTTGTGTCTTTGTCTTTGTGTCTTTGTCTTTGTGTCTTTGTGTCTTTGTCTTTGTGTCTTTGTGTCTTTGTCTTTGTGTCTTGTGTCTTTGTGTCTTTGTGTCTTTGTGTCTTTGTCTTTGTGTCTTTGTCTTTGTCTTTGTGTCTTTGTCTTTGTCTTTGTGTCTTTGTCTTTGTGTTTGTGTCTTTGTCTTTGTGTCTTTGTGTCTTTGTTTTTGTGTCTTTGTGTCTTTGTCTTTTGTGTCTTTGTGTCTTTGTCTTTGTGTCTTGTGTCTTTGTGTCTTTGTCTTTGTCTTTGTGTCTTTGTCTTTGTCTTTGTGTCTTTGTCTATTTGTTTTTGTGCTTTGTCTTTGTGTCTTTGTCTTTGTGTCTTTGTCTTTGTGTCTTTGTCTTTGTGTCTTTGTCTTTGTCTTTGTGTCTTTGTGTCTTTGTCTTTGTGTCTTTGTCTTTGTGTCTTTGTCTTTGTCTTTGTGTCTTTGTCTTTGTGTCTTTGTCTTTGTGTCTTTGTCTTTGTGTCTTTGTGTCTTGTGTCTTTGTCTTTGTGTCTTTGTCTTTGTGTCTTTGTCTTTGTGTCTTTGTGTCTTTGTCTTTGTGTCTTTGTCTTTGTGTCTTTGTCTTTGTCTTTGTCTTTGTCTTTGTGTCTTTGTCTTTGTGTCTTTGTCTTTGTCTTTGTCTTTGTCTTTGTCTTTGTCTTTGTCTTTGTCTTTGTCTTTGTCTTTGTCTTTGTGTCTTTGTCTTTGTGTCTTTGTCTTTGTGTCTTTGTCTTTGTGTCTTTGTCTTTGTGTCTTTGTCTTTGTGTCTTTGTCTTTGTGTCTTTGTCTTTGTGTCTATATCTTTGTCTTTGTGTCTTTGTGACTTTGTCTTTGTCTTTGTGTCTTTGTCTTTGTCTTTGTGTCTTTGTCTTTGTGTCTTTGTCTTTGTCTTTGTGTCTTTGTCTTTGTCTTTGTGTCTTTGTCTTTGTGTCTTTGTCTTTGTGTCTTTGTCTTTGTGTCTTTGTCTTTGTGTCTTTGTCTTTGTGTCTTTGTCTTTGTGTCTTTGTCTTTGTCTTTGTCTTTGTGTCTTTGTCTTTGTGTCTTTGTCTTTGTGTCTTTGTCTTTGTGTCTTTGTGTCTTTGTCTTTGTGTCTTTGTCTTTGTGTCTTTGTCTTTGTGTCTTTGTGTCTTTGTCTTTGTCTTTGTGTCTTTGTCTTTGTGTCTTTGTCTTTGTGTCTTTGTGTCTTTGTCTTTGTGTCTTGTGTCTTTGTGTCTTTGTCTTTGTCTTTGTGTCTTTGTCTTTGTCTTTGTCTTTGTCTTTGTCTTTGTCTTTGTGTCTTTGTCTTTGTGTCTTTGTCTTTGTGTCTTTGTCTTTGTGTCTTTGTCTTTGTCTGTCTTTGTCTTTGTCTTTGTGTCTTTGTGTCTTTGTCTTTGTCTTTGTGTCTTTGTCTTTGTGTCTTTGTCTTTGTCTTTGTGTCTTTGTCTTTGTGTCTTTGTCTTTGTGTCTTTGTCTTTGTGTCTTTGTCTTTGTGTCTTTGTCTTTGTGTCTTTGTCTTTGTGTCTTTGTGTCTTTGTTTTTGTGTCTTTGTGTCTATGTCTTTGTGTTTGTGTCTTTGTGTCTTTGTCTTTGTCTTTGTCTTTGTGTCTTTGTCTTTGTGTCTTTGTGTCTTTGTCTTTGTGTCTTTGTCTTTGTCTTTGTCTTTGTGTCTTTGTCTTTGTCTTTGTCTGTCTTTGTCTTTGTCTTTGTCTTTGTGTCTTTGTCTTTGTGTCTTTGTCTTTGTGTCTTTGTGTCTTTGTCTTTGTGTCTTTGTCTTTGTGTCTTTGTCTTTGTCTTTGTGTCTTTGTCTTTGTCTTTGTCTTTGTGTCTTTGTCTTTGTGTCTTTGTCTTTGTGTCTTTGTCTTTGTGTCTTTGTCTTTGTCTTTGTGTCTTTGTCTTTGTGTCTTTGTGTCTTTGTCTTTGTGTCTTTGTCTTTGTGTCTTTGTCTTTGTGTCTTTGTCTTTGTGTCTTTGTCTTTGTGTCTTTGTCTTTGTGTCTTTGTCTCTTGTGTCTTTGTCTTTGTGTCTTTGTCTTTGTGTCTTTGTGTCTTTGTCTTTGTGTCTTTGTCTTTGTGTCTTTGTCTTTGTCTTTGTGTCTTTGTCTTTGTGTCTTTGTCTTTGTGTCTTTGTCTTTGTGTCTTTGTGTCTTTGTCTTTGTCTTTGTGTCTTTGTCTTTGTCTTTGTCTTTGTCTTTGTCTTTGTCTTTGTGTCTTTGTCTTTGTGTCTTTGTCTTTGTCTTTGTCTTTGTGTCTTTGTCTTTGTGTCTTTGTCTTTGTCTTTGTGTCTTTGTCTTTGTGTCTTTGTCTTTGTGTCTTTGTCTTTGTGTCTTTGTCTTTGTGTCTTTGTCTTTGTCTTTGTCTTTGTCTTTGTGTCTTTGTCTTTGTGTCTTTGTCTTTGTCTTTGTGTCTTTGTCTTTGTGTCTTTGTCTTTGTGTCTTTGTCTTTGTGTCTTTGTCTTTGTGTCTTTGTCTTTGTGTCTTTGTCTTTGTCTTTGTGTCTTTGTGTCTTTGTCTTTGTCTTTGTGTCTTTGTCTTTGTGTCTTTGTCTTTGTCTCTTTGTCTTTGTGTCTTTGTCTTTGTGTCTTTGTCTTTGTCTTTGTGTCTTTGTCTTTGTGTCTTTGTCTTTGTGTCTTTGTGTCTTTGTTTTGTCTTTGTGTCTTTGTCTTTGTGTCTTTGTCTTTGTGTCTTTGTCTTTGTCTTTGTCTTTGTGTCTTTGTCTTTGTCTTTGTGTCTTTGTCTTTGTCTTTGTGTCTTTGTGCTTTGTCTTTGTGTCTTTGTCTTTGTGTCTTTGTCTTTGTGTCTTTGTCTTTGTGTCTTTGTCTTTGTGTCTTTGTCTTTGTGTCTTTGTCTTTGTCTTTGTCTTTGTCTTTGTGTCTTTGTCTTTGTCTTTGTGTCTTTGTCTTTGTGTCTTTGTCTTTGTGTCTTTGTCTTTGTGTCTTTGTGTCTTGTGTCTTTGTGTCTTGTGTCTTTGTGTCTTTGTGTCTTTGTCTTTGTCTTTGTGTCTTTGTGTCTTTGTCTTTGTGTCTTTGTCTTTGTGTCTTTGTCTTTGTGTCTTTGTCTTTGTGTCTTTGTCTTTGTCTTTGTGTCTTTGTCTTTGTGTCTTTGTCTTTGTCTTTGTCTTTGTGTCTTTGTGTCTTTGTGTCTTTGTCTTTGTGTCTTTGTCTTTGTGTCTTTGTCTTTGTGTCTTTGTCTTTGTGTCTTTGTCTTTGTGTCTTTGTCTTTGTGTCTTTGTCTTTGTGTCTTTGTCTTTGTGTCTTTGTCTTTGTGTCTTTGTGTCTTTGTCTTTGTCTTTGTGTCTTTGTGCTTTGTCTTTGTCTTTGTGTCTTTGTCTTTGTGTCTTTGTCTTTGTGTCTTTGTCTTTGTCTTTGTGTCTTTGTCTTTGTCTTTGTGTCTTTGTCTTTGTGTCTTTGTCTTTGTGTCTTTGTGTCTTTGTCTTTGTGTTTGTGTCTTTGTGTCTTTGTGTCTTTGTCTTTGTCTTTGTGTCTTTGTCTTTGTGTCTTTGTCTTTGTGTCTTTGTCTTTGTGTCTTTGTCTTTGTGTCTTTGTCTTTGTGTCTTTGTCTTTGTGTCTTTGTCTTTGTGTCTTTGTCTTTGTGTCTTTGTCTTTGTGTCTTTGTCTTTGTGTCTTTGTCTTTGTGTCTTTGTCTTTGTGTCTTTGTCTTTGTGTCTTTGTCTTTGTGTCTTTGTCTTTGTGTCTTTGTCTTTGTGTCTTTGTCTTTGTGTCTTTGTCTTTGTCTTTGTGTCTTTGTCTTTGTCTTTTTGTCTTTGTGTCTTTGTCTTTGTCTTTGTCTTTGTGTCTTTGTCTTTGTGTCTTTGTCTTTGTTCTTTGTCTTTGTGTCTTTGTCTTGTGTCTTTGTCTTTGTCTTTGTCTTTGTGTCTTTGTCTTGTGTCTTTGTCTTTGTCTTTGTCTTTGTGTCTTTGTCTTTGTGTCTTTGTCTTTGTGTCTTTGTCTTTGTGTCTTTGTCTTTGTGTCTTTGTCTTTGTCTTTGTCTTTGTGTCTTTGTCTTTGTCTTTGTGTCTTTGTCTTTGTGTCTTTGTCTTTGTGTCTTTGTCTTTGTCTTTGTGTCTTTGTGTCTTTGTGTCTTTGTCTTTGTGTCTTTGTCTTTGTGTCTTTGTCTTTGTGTCTTTGTCTTTGTGTCTTTGTCTTTGTGTCTTTGTCTTTGTGTCTTTGTCTTTGTCTTTGTGTCTTTGTCTTTGTGTCTTTGTCTTTGTGTCTTTGTCTTTGTGTCTTTGTCTTTGTCTTTGTGTCTTTGTCTTTGTGTCTTTGTGACTTTGTCTTTGTCTTTGTGTCTTTGTCTTTGTGTCTTTGTCTTTGTCGTCTTTGTCTTTGTGTCTTTGTCTTTGTGTCTTTGTCTTTGTCTTTGTCTTTGTGTCTTTGTGTCTTTGTCTTTTGTCTTTGTCTTTGTGTCTTTTGTGTCTTTGTCTTTGTGTCTTTGTCTTTGTGTCTTTGTCTTTGTGTCTTTGTCTTTGTCTTTGTGTCTTTGTCTTTGTCTTTGTGTCTTTGTGTCTTTGTGTCTTTGTGTCTTTGTCTTTGTGTCTTTGTCTTTGTGTCTTTGTGTCTTTGTCTTTGTGTCTTTGTCTTTGTGTCTTTGTCTTTGTCTTTGTCTTTGTCTTTGTGTCTTTGTCTTTGTCTTTGTCTTTGTCTTTGTCTTTGTGTCTTTGTCTTTGTGTCTTTGTCTTTGTGTCTTTGTCTCTGTGTCTTTGTGTCTTTGTCTTTGTGTCTTTGTCTTTGTGTCTTTGTCTTTGTGTCTTTGTCTTTGTCTTTGTGTCTTTGTCTTTGTGTCTTTGTGTCTTTGTCTTTGTGTCTTTGTCTTTGTGTCTTTGTGTCTTTGTCTTTGTGTCTTTGTCTTTGTGTCTTTGTCTTTGTCTTTGTCTTTGTGTCTTTGTCTTTGTGTCTTTGTGTCTTTGTCTTTGTCTTTGTGTCTTTGTCTTTTTTGTGTCTTTGTCTTTGTGTCTTTGTGTCTTTGTCTTTGTCTTTGTCTTTGTCTTTGTGTCTTTGTCTTTGTGTCTTTGTCTTTGTGTCTTTGTGTCTTTGTCTTTGTGTCTTGTGTCTTTGTCTTTGTGTCTTTGTCTTTGTCTTTGTGTCTTTGTCTTTGTGTCTTTGTCTTTGTGTCTTTGTGTCTTTGTCTTTGTCTTTGTGTTTTTGTCTTTGTCTTTGTGTCTTTGTCTTTGTGTCTTTGTGTCTTTGTCTTTGTGTCTTTGTCTTTGTGTCTTTGTCTTTGTGTCTTTGTCTTTGTGTCTTTGTCTTTGTGTCTTTGTCTTTGTGTCTTTGTCTTTGTGTCTTTGTCTTTGTGTCTTTGTCTTTGTGTCTTTGTCTTTGTGTCTTTGTCTTTGTCTTTGTGTCTTTGTCTTTGTCTTTGTCTTTGTCTTTGTGTCTTTGTCTTTGTGTCTTTGTCTTTGTCTTTGTGTCTTTGTCTTTGTGTCTTTGTGTCTTTGTCTTTGTCTTTGTGTCTTTGTCTTTGTGTCTTTGTCTTTGTGTCTTTGTCTTTGTGTCTTTGTCTTTGTGTCTTTGTCTTTGTGTCTTTGTCTTTGTGTCTTTGTCTTTGTGTCTTTGTCTTTGTGTCTTTGTCTTTGTGTCTTTGTGTCTTTGTGTCTTTGTCTTTGTGTCTTTGTCTTTGTCTTTGTGTCTTTGTCTTTGTGTCTTTGTCTTTGTCTTTGTGTCTTTGTCTTTGTGTCTTTGTCTTTGTGTCTTTGTCTTTGTGTCTTTGTCTTTGTGTCTTGTCTTTGTCTTTGTGTCTTTGTCTTTGTGTCTTTGTCTTTGTGTCTTTGTCTTTGTGTCTTTGTCTTTGTGTCTTTGTCTTTGTGTCTTTGTCTTTGTGTCTTTGTCTTTGTGTCTTTGTCTTTGTGTCTTTGTCTTTGTGTCTTTGTCTTTGTGTCTTTGTCTTTGTCTTTGTGTCTTTGTCTTTGTGTCTTTGTCTTTGTGTCTTTGTCTTTGTCTTTGTCTTTGTGTCTTTGTCTTTGTGTCTTTGTCTTTGTGTCTTTGTCTTTGTGTCTTTGTGTCTTTGTCTTTGTGTCTTTGTCTTTGTCTTTGTGTCTTTGTCTTTGTCTTTGTCTTTGTGTCTTTGTCTTTGTCTTTGTCTTTGTGTCTTTGTCTTTGTGTCTTTGTCTTTGTGTCTTTGTCTTTGTCTTTGTGTCTTTGTCTTTGTGTCTTTGTGTCTTTGTCTTTGTGTCTTTGTCTTTGTGTCTTTGTCTTTGTCTTTGTGTCTTTGTCTTTGTGTCTTTGTCTTTGTCTTTGTGTCTTTGTCTTTGTGTCTTTGTCTTTGTGTCTTTGTCTTTGTGTCTTTGTCTTTGTGTCTTTGTCTTTGTGTCTTTGTCTTTGTGTCTTTGTCTTTGTGTCTTTGTGTCTTTGTCTTTGTGTCTTTGTCTTTGTGTCTTTGTCTTTGTGTCTTTGTCTTTGTGTCTTTGTCTTTGTGTCTTTGTCTTTGTGTCTTTGTCTTTGTGTCTTTGTCTTTGTGTCTTTGTGTCTTTGTCTTTGTGTCTTTGTCTTTGTGTCTTTGTCTTTGTGTCTTTGTCTTTGTGTCTTTGTCTTTGTGTCTTTGTCTTTGTGTCTTTGTCTTTGTGTCTTTGTCTTTGTGTCTTTGTCTTTGTCTTTGTGTCTTTGTCTTTGTCTTTGTGTCTTTGTCTTTGTGTCTTTGTCTTTGTGTCTTTGTCTTTGTCTTTGTGTCTTTGTGTCTTTGTGTCTTTGTCTTTGTGTCTTTGTCTTTGTGTCTTTGTCTTTGTCTTTGTGTCTTTGTCTTTGTGTCTTTGTCTTTGTGTCTTTGTCTTTGTGTCTTTGTCTTTGTGTCTTTGTCTTTGTCTTTGTGTCTTTGTGTCTTTGTGTCTTTGTCTTTGTGTCTTTGTCTTTGTGTCTTTGTCTTTGTGTCTTTGTCTTTGTCTTTGTGTCTTTGTCTTTGTGTCTTTGTCTTTGTCTTTGTGTCTTTGTCTTTGTGTCTTTGTCTTTGTGTCTTTGTCTTTGTGTCTTTGTCTTTGTGTCTTTGTCTTTGTGTCTTTGTCTTTGTGTCTTTGTCTTTGTGTCTTTGTGTCTTTGTCTTTGTGTCTTTGTCTTTGTGTCTTTGTCTTTGTCTTTGTGTCTTTGTCTTTGTGTCTTTGTCTTTGTGTCTTTGTCTTTGTCTTTGTGTCTTTGTCTTTGTCTTTGTGTCTTTGTCTTTGTGTCTTTGTCTTTGTGTCTTTGTGTCTTTGTCTTTGTGTCTTTGTGTCTTTGTCTTTGTGTCTTTGTCTTTGTGTCTTTGTCTTTGTCTTTGTCTTTGTCTTTGTGTCTTTGTGTCTTTGTCTTTGTGTCTTTGTCTTTGTGTCTTTGTCTTTGTGTCTTTGTCTTTGTGTCTTTGTCTTTGTGTCTTTGTCTTTGTGTCTTTGTCTTTGTGTCTTTGTCTTTGTGCTTTGTCTTTGTGTCTTTGTCTTTGTGTCTTTGTGTCTTTGTCTTTGTGTCTTTGTCTTTGTCTTTGTGTCTTTGTCTTTGTGTCTTTGTGTCTTTGTCTTTGTGTCTTTGTCTTTGTGTCTTTGTCTTTGTCTTTTGTCTTTGTCTTTGTGTCTTTGTCTTTGTGTCTTTGTCTTTGTCTTTGTGTCTTTGTGTCTTTGTCTTTGTGTCTTTGTCTTTGTCTTTGTGTCTTTGTCTTTGTGTCTTTGTCTTTGTGTCTTTGTCTTTGTGTCTTTGTCTTTGTGTCTTTGTCTTTGTGTCTTTGTCTTTGTGTCTTTGTCTTTGTGTCTTTGTCTTTGTGTCTTTGTCTTTGTGTCTTTGTCTTTGTGTCTTTTTGTCTTTGTGTCTTTGTCTTTGTGTCTTTGTCTTTGTGTCTTTGTGTCTTTGTCTTTGTCTTTGTGTCTTTGTCTTTGTGTCTTTGTCTTTGTGTCTTTGTCTTTGTGTCTTTGTCTTTGTGTCTTTGTCTTTGTGTCTTTGTCTTTGTCTTTGTGTCTTTGTCTTTGTGTCTTTGTCTTTGTGTCTTTGTCTTTGTGTCTTTGTCTTTGTCTTTGTGTCTTTGTCTTTGTGTCTTTGTGTCTTTGTCTTTGTCTTTGTGTCTTTGTCTTTGTGTCTTTGTCTTTGTGTCTTTGTCTTTGTGTCTTTGTCTTTGGTCTTTGTCTTTGTGTCTTTGATCTTTGTCTTT
This sequence comes from Drosophila robusta, assembly GCA_035043565.1. NCBI lineage: Eukaryota > Metazoa > Arthropoda > Insecta > Diptera > Drosophilidae > Drosophila > Drosophila robusta. The sequence continues at coordinate 18,829 of JAWNMW010000138.1, forward strand.
GTGTCTTTGTCTTTGTGTCTTTGTCTTTGTGTCTTTGTCTTTGTGTCTTTGTCTTTGTGTCTTTGTCTTTGTGTCTTTGTCTTTGTCTTTGTGTCTTTGTCTTTGTGTCTTTGTCTTTGTGTCTTTGTGTCTTTGTCTTTGTCTTTGTCTTTGTCTTTGTGTCTTTGTCTTTGTGTCTTTGTCTTTGTGTCTTTGTCTTTGTGTCTTTGTCTTTGTGTCTTTGTCTTTGTGTCTTTGTCTTTGTGTCTTTGTCTTTGTGTCTTTGTCTTTGTGTCTTTGTCTTTGTGTCTTTGTCTTTGTGTCTTTGTCTGTCTTTGTGTCTTTGTCTTTGTGTCTTTGTCTTTGTCTTTGTCTTTGTGTCTTTGTCTTTGTGTCTTTGTCTTTGTGTCTTTGTCTTTGTGTCTTTGTCTTTGTGTCTTTGTCTTTGTCTTTGTGTCTTTGTCTTTGTGTCTTTGTCTTTGTCTTTGTCTTTGTGTCTTTGTCTTTGTGTCTTTGTGTCTTTGTCTTTGTCTTTGTGTCTTTGTCTTTGTGTCTTTGTGTCTTTGTCTTTGTCTTTGTGTCTTTGTCTTTGTGTCTTTGTCTTTGTGTCTTTGTCTTTGTGTCTTTGTCTTTGTGTCTTTGTCTTTGTGTCTTTGTCTTTGTCTTTGTGTCTTTGTCTTTGTGTCTTTGTCTTTGTGTCTTTGTCTTTGTCTTTGTGTCTTTGTGTCTTTGTCTTTGTGTCTTTGTCTTTGTGTCTTTGTCTTTGTGTCTTTGTCTTTGTGTCTTTGTCTTTGTGTCTTTGTCTTTGTCTTTGTCTTTGTCTTTGTGTCTTTGTCTTTGTGTCTTTGTCTTTGTGTCTTTGTCTTTGTGTCTTTGTCTTTGTGTCTTTGTCTTTGTGTCTTTGTCTTTGTGTCTTTGTCTTTGTGTCTTTGTCTTTGTGTCTTTGTCTTTGTCTTTGTGTCTTTGTCTTTGTGTCTTTGTCTTTGTGTCTTTGTCTTTGTGTCTTTGTCTTTGTCTTTGTGTCTTTGTCTTTGTGTCTTTGTCTTTGTCTTTGTCTTTGTGTCTTTGTCTTTGTGTCTTTGTCTTTGTGTCTTTGTCTTTGTGTCTTTGTCTTTGTGTCTTTGTCTTTGTCTTTGTCTTTGTGTCTTTGTCTTTGTGTCTTTGTCTTTGTGTCTTTGTCTTTGTGTCTTTGTCTTTGTGTCTTTGTGTCTTTGTCTTTGTGTCTTTGTCTTTGTGTCTTTGTCTTTGTGTCTTTGTCTTTGTGTCTTTGTCTTTGTCTTTGTGTCTTTGTGTCTTTGTGTCTTTGTGTCTTTGTGTCTTTGTCTTTGTGTCTTTGTCTTTGTGTCTTTGTCTTTGTCTTTGTGTCTTTGTCTTTGTGTCTTTGTCTTTGTGTCTTTGTCTTTGTGTCTTTGTCTTTGTCTTTGTGTCTTTGTCTTTGTGTCTTTGTGACTTTGTTCTTTGTCTTTGTGTCTTTGTCTTTGTGTCTTTGTCTTTGTGTCTTTGTCTTTGTCTTTGTGTCTTTGTCTTTGTGTCTTTGTCTTTGTCTTTGTCTTTGTCTTTGTGTCTTTGTCTTTGTGTCTTTGTCTTTGTCTTTGTCTTTGTCTTTGTGTCTTTGTCTTTGTGTCTTTGTCTTTGTGTCTTTGTGTCTTTGTGTCTTTGTGTCTTTGTCTTTGTCTTTGTCTTTGTGTCTTTGTCTTTGTGTCTTTGTCTTTGTGTCTTTGTCTTTGTGTCTTTGTCTTTGTGTCTTTGTCTTTGTGTCTTTGTCTTTGTCTTTGTGTCTTTGTCTTTGTGTCTTTGTCTTTGTGTCTTTGTCTTTGTGTCTTTGTCTTTGTGTCTTTGTCTTTGTGTCTTTGTCTTTGTGTCTTTGTGTCTTTGTCTTTGTGTCTTTGTCTTTGTCTTTGTGTCTTTGTCTTTGTGTCTTTGTCTTTGTCTTTGTCTTTGTCTTTGTGTCTTTGTCTTTGTCTTTGTGTCTTTGTCTTTGTGTCTTTGTCTTTGTCTTTGTGTCTTTGTCTTTGTGTCTTTGTCTTTGTGTCTTTGTCTTTGTCTTTGTGTCTTTGTCTTTGTGTCTTTGTGTCTTTGTCTTTGTGTCTTTGTCTTTGTGTCTTTGTGTCTTTGTGTCTTTGTCTTTGTGTCTTTGTCTTTGTCTTTGTGTCTTTGTGTCTTTGTGTCTTTGTCTTTGTGTCTTTGTCTTTGTGTCTTTGTCTCTTGTGTCTTTGTGTCTTTGTCTTTGTGTCTTTGTCTTTGTGTCTTTGTCTTTGTGTCTTTGTCTTTGTCTTTGTGTCTTTGTCTTTGTGTCTTTGTCTTTGTCTTTGTCTTTGTCTTTGTGTCTTTGTCTTTGTGTCTTTGTCTTTGTTTTTGTCTTTGTGTCTTTGTCTTTGTGTCTTTGTCTTTGTGTCTTTGTCTTTGTCTTTGTGTCTTTGTCTTTGTCTTTGTGTCTTTGTCTTTGTCTTTGTCTTTGTGTCTTTGTCTTTGTGTCTTTGTGTCTTTGTCTTTGTGTCTTTGTCTTTGTGTCTTTGTCTTTGTGTCTTTGTCTTTGTGTCTTTGTGTCTTTGTCTTTGTGTCTTTGTGTCTTTGTCTTTGTGTCTTTGTCTTTGTCTTTGTGTCTTTGTCTTTGTGTCTTTGTCTTTGTGTCTTTGTGACTTTGTCTTTGTCTTTGTGTCTTTGTCTTTGTGTCTTTGTCTTTGTGTCTTTGTCTTTGTGTCTTTGTGTCTTTGTCTTTGTGTCTTTGTCTTTGTGTCTTTGTCTTTGTGTCTTTGTCTTTGTGTCTTTGTCTTTGTGTCTTTGTGTCTTTGTCTTTGTCTTTGTGTCTTTGTCTTTGTGTCTTTGTCTTTGTGTCTTTGTCTTTGTGTCTTTGTCTTTGTGTCTTTGTCTTTGTGTCTTTGTCTTTGTCTTTGTGTCTTTGTCTTTGTGTCTTTGTCTTTGTGTCTTTGTCTTTGTGTCTTTGTCTTTGTCTTTGTGTCTTTGTCTTTGTGTCTTTGTGTCTTTGTCTTTGTCTTTGTGTCTTATGTCTTTGTGTCTTTGTCTTTGTTTTTGTCTTTGTGTCTTTGTCTTTGTGCTTTGTCTTTGTGTCTTTGTCTTTGTCTTTGTGTCTTTGTCTTTTGTCTTTGTGTCTTTGTGTCTTTGTCTTTGTGTCTTTGTGTCTTTGTGTCTTTGTCTTTGTGTCTTTGTCTTTGTCTTTGTGTCTTTGTGTCTTTGTCTTTGTCTTTGTGTCTTTGTCTTTGTCTTTGTCTTTGTGTCTTTGTCTTTGTGTCTTTGTCTTTGTGTCTTTGTCTTTGTGTCTTTGTCTTTGTCTTTGTGTCTTTGTCTTTGTGTCTTTGTCTTTGTGTCTTTGTCTTTGTGTCTTTGTCTTTGTGTCTTTGTCTTTGTGTCTTTGTGTCTTTGTGTCTTTGTCTTTGTGTCTTTGTCTTTGTCTTTGTCTTTGTCTTTGTCTTTGTGTCTTTGTCTTTGTGTCTTTGTCTTTGTGTCTTTGTCTTTGTGTCTTTGTCTTTGTGTCTTTGTGTCTTTGTCTTTGTGTCTTTGTCTTTGTCTTTGTGTCTTTGTCTTTGTGTCTTTGTCTTTGTGTCTTTGTCTTTGTGTCTTTGTGTCTTTGTCTTTGTCTTTGTGTCTTTGTGTCTTTGTCTTTTGTCTTTGTCTTTGTGTCTTTGTCTTTGTCTTTGTGTCTTTTGTCTTTGTGTCTTTGTCTTTGTCTTTGTGTCTTTGTCTTTGTGTCTTTGTCTTTGTGTCTTTGTCTTTGTGTCTTTGTCTTTGTCTTTGTGTCTTTGTCTTTGTGTCTTTGTCTTTGTGTCTTTGTCTTTGTGTCTTTGTCTTTGTGTCTTTGTCTTTGTGTCTTTGTCTTTGTGTCTTTGTCTTTGTGTCTTTGTCTTTGTGTCTTTGTCTTTTGTCTTTGTGTCTTTGTCTTTGTGTCTTTGTGTCTTTGTGTCTTTGTCTTTGTGTCTTTGTGTCTTTGTCTTTGTGTCTTTGTCTTTGTGTCTTTGTGTCTTTGTCTTTGTCTTTGTCTTTGTGTCTTTGTCTTTGTGTCTTTGTCTTTGTGTCTTTGTCTTTGTGTCTTTGTCTTTGTGTCTTTGTCTTTGTCTTTGTGTCTTTGTCTTTGTGTCTTTGTCTTTGTCTTTGTCTTTGTGTCTTTGTGTCTTT
>JAWNMW010000142.1:0-13104 GCA_035043565.1 Drosophila robusta
CCCACCTCCTCTCCCTCAAAAGGGTCACTTGTGCCCATAAAACGATCGCTCCCCCCACCTCCTCTCCTTCAAAAGGGTCACTTGCGCCCATAAAACGATCGGTTCCCTCACCCCCACCCCCGCAAAAGGGGTCACGTAGCGCCATGAAATGATCACTCCTCCCCCACAAAAAGGGTCAGGGGACCTACATATTAATTAGGGTCACGTACCTGGGGACCTACATATTAATTAGGGTCACGTACCTACACGTAGGGTCATAAATCATTAATTATTCACCCCAGGGTAATAAAAGTGACAGCTACTTCCTGTCACAGAACATACAGTTCCCTACTACTAGTGTGAATGAGAGACTGGGGCCAAAAATTGTGGTTCAGGGCGTTCACTGAAGAACGAGATGTCTTTTGGTGCCTTCAAGAAAGGGGTCCGCATGGTGAGTGAGCATTGGGTTGTGGATGCTGACGTGACGGTGAACGTCGTCCAGGACGACGCTGGCGTGGCCATGCGAACTCTGTTGGAGGTCGGGCGTTGCTACGTCTAGTGGTTTTCGTTTTGAATAAGTAGTTTTGATCCGGTAGCGGGTTGCTACCGCTGCCTTGCTTTCGACGATAAGGTAGCGGAGTGCAGGGCCAAAGAGGACGACTGTCGTCGCTGTGGCCAAATGGGTCACCGCGTTGTTCAGTGCAGTAATGCACTGCATTGTCGCAATTGTGCTTTTGACAGAAAGCTGTCGGGGCATCCCATGATGTCTATGGCTTGCGCAATTGTTGCGCGGGCGAATGCTAGACATTAAAATGGCTAGCGAACTTCTTCAGTTGAATTTTCAGCGATCTTATGCAGTTGCGATATGCGATTTGGGTGAAATGATATGTGCGCGGGGCAGCGTGGATGCCCTCCTGCAGCGACTGATAGTCGCGTACGTGGACTGCTTGCATGCATGCAGGTATTGCCTGACAGCAGGACCAACTCCACTGTGATTGTGAGTGATGTCATTGAATGCACTTTTGTGTCTTTGACTGACTGGGGTGTGTGTGTGAGCCAAAGTGACAAGCTATTTGTTGTTAGCATATATTGTAAGATTGTTGCTACTGCTGGTTAGTGGATTACCAGGCATTCTTGGTCTTGACGCTAATGCATCGTTCCCAATGTGGATCAACACGATATCCCGAGATTGGTCTGGGTTGCGAACTATTCTTATGGGGAGATCTTGCCGAGTGGGCAGTACCCCAGATTTTGGTGCGTGAAGCAGCAACGTAACTTTCGCTAGGCATTTTTAATCGCATGAGTTTTGATGAACAAGTTGCGTGTGTAAATATGCAGCTGACGTATGTGAATGATCAAATGCTTGAGAGAAAACGAAAGATGAATCTTAAGCATTTGAAGTGGAGAATGCGTGCGGAAGCGATTCCAAAGGGCCAGGTCTACGCTTATAAGAGTAAAAGAGGATGAGTGGCATTCTTTCCTAGAACGCAATAAGGAAGATCCCTGGGGTCGTGCTTACAAGATAATGAGGGGTAGAGGCAGGGAGACCGATGCATATAGCCTCCGTGTCGGTAACGCTCAGTTAACGATATGAACGGATTGTATTAATGCGTTATTGAATGAGTTCTTCAGCAGGGCGGATTCTCATGACTCACCGCCCACTGCGGTCAGTAATGTTGATCCGATTCTGGATAGCGAGCTGGAGGTGGCCTTCTCGAGGTTTATGTATGGGAAGTGTGATGAATGTTATTTTCCCACTGAATAGAATTATGCAAATTTGATTGTGCTCTTGAAGTCGAATGATACGATCAGGGGTAATCCTCGATCCTTTTGGGGCATCAGTCTCCTTACATGGAAAAAGGAGAGTGTAATAACCAAATGTCCGACGGGAATTTGGTTTTAGGCTGGGTAAATGTGTGAAGGATACGTGAAGGTATGATAGTTACTCTATGAAGACAAGTAGGGATGCGCATATCCCAGGTATTTTTGTTGGCATTAAAGGTGCGTTCGAATACCTGAGTTGGGTGAGTGAGATTGCCAAATTGAATGAATGTGGATGTCAGGAATTAACTCTATGGAAGAGTTATTTCTCTGGCAGGCGAGCGTGTGCTGTAGGGCGGAATGAATGTGTAAGTATGGATGTTGTTTGTGGCTGTCCGCAGCGTTCCATCTGTGGTCCATTTATTTGGAACCTATTGATGGATTCTTTGCTGTGGAAGGTCGAGCAAGTATGCAAGTTCTAAGCGTATGCGGACGACTTGCTCATCTTGATTGAGGGGCAGTCGCGTTCCGAAGTGGAGAAAAGTGCGGGGTGTGCTTGCGCACTGTGTATAAGTGGCGCAAGAGTCTTGGGGCAACTTGGCAATGCACAAGACGTTATCAATGCTGCTTATGGGCAGATTGTCACCTGGCCGACTTCTTATTGTTATGCTCAATGGTGCGTGTGTGAGATATGCGACTGAGGTGAAATATCCCGCCATAACCTTTGGCGAAAGACTGTGTTTTACTTCTCACTTTGCCGGTCTCAAGGGCCGACCGCAAGGTGTGGTTGGATCAGAACGTCGAATTTTAAGAAGTGACTGGGGCCTCAGCAGCAAAGCTGTCCGAAGCATATACAGCGGTCTTTCTGTTGCTTGTGCAGCATTTGGATCGTCTGTTTTGTGGAAGGCGGTTTTGACTGTTGTTGGTAGAAAGAAAGTGCTGGCTTGCTAGAGAGACATTCAGCTAAGTTGTTTGCCTGCATGCCGCACTGTCTCTACTGACTTTTCTGCCATTTCTGCAGAATGATAGGCACGTGGAGAGTTTATGAACTAGTGAGAGTAAACGGTTGATGAATGAGTGTGACTGAGAAGTCAGTAGGGACAGTAGTGAAAATGGGCTGGTCACTTATGGGCTTACCTGAGATGAAACGTTTGTTAGGGATTGACCAGACTTTGGTTTTAACCTTATTGTTTGTTTTCTCTTGACTGGGATTGATTCTCTCAATGCTTTTTTGCAAATTCCTGTTTGCAAATTTGAATTGCTCTTGTAGTTTCGTGGGTGTGCTCAAGGTTAATGGGAAGTTTGACGAAAGATAAGCACTCTCCGCTTGTGATAGGGCTAAGAGATTGAATGAATTTGCTAGAGCTGCATTTGCCAGACGACGAGTTAATTGAGGAAATAGTTTTTGGTAAAGTGAATGGGATCACATTGACAGCCTGATTGGCAGCAACTCGCTCAACGGAACCAAGCAGGGTTGGAGATAGCCAAAACAGTTTAGTTAAAATGCCTAGAAGCTAAGCATCTAACAGGAATACTTCGTTTCAATACTCAATGGCGTTGAACCCTAGTCCTGCTAGTGTTCGCTCGACCCTTACATAATCAGCTGAAGACTCTCGTGTTCCTTTTTCTTTCTATTGGACGTAGATGTACTAACGAGCAGTACATTCCAGTGGACCAAAGATACAAAGCAACGGCTTGTTAACGCGCGGACCCAGGCAATATGCCACCCACCTGCCGCCCAACCGACCGAGGGGCACGCCGCATAACGTGCGGTGACGAAGATCGCGAACAAATGGACAGATGTCAAAGGACTAACGTTTTAAGAATATGAACAGAAGAAGCATTACTTATTACATGGAAAAGATTGTTGTAACTAGAAATTAAGATCAAAATGGAATGTGAGTAGCAAAGTTTACATTATACATATTACGAGAAAGCGGTAAAAAATTTCTAGTATTTCTCTTCGGAACCGCAAAATTAATTCGGCTGAGTAATTCGGAAGACTCAATTTCCGAATTGATTAGTTTGTATACGAAGATTACACCTAGATGGTTCTACGATTAGAAAGAGAGCGGAAGATTATTGATTGAAGTCTTCTAAGGTAAGAAGGCATGCGAGAATTAGGATTCCAGTCAAGACCCCGGAGGGCAAAAAGTAGAAATTGTTTTTGTACAGATTCAATTTCATCCTGATGAACCTTGTATTGGGGACACCATATACAAGATCAATTTTCAAGAATTGGACAACATAGGGTTTTCATAACGTTTGGATCGTCAAACTCTTTCGACCAGCGCTGTATGAATCGCAGGACTTCAAAAGCTGGATTAGCAACAGTTGAAATATTTTTGACAAACTTAAGATTGAAGGAATGAAGTCATTTATAAACAAAGTGAAGTAACATGAACAGGTTTAGAGACAAGGCCTTTAAAGTAAACTTTTTGGGTTCTTAAAGTTAAATAGTTAGATATCCACAGAATTAAGTTATTTGGAAATCCCAGAATATGAAGCTTATGCAGTAAAAACGAATGATTAACAGAGTCAATCGCCTTACTGAAATCAGTGTAAATAACATCTGTGTACATTTTATTTTGGAATCCCTTAATAACAAAAGACGTGAAGTCCAATAGGTTAGTGGTAGTAGATATATATTTCATAAACCCGAGCTGGTAGGGTGAAATTATAGATCTGCAAAGATGTTGTAGTTGAAAAGTTATCAACTTGTCAAACAGCTTAAGAATATCAGACAACTTAGAAATACCTCTATAGTTCAGAACATTAGACTTGTTTCCTTTTTTAAGGAGAGGAATAATAAATGATTCTTTCCAAATGTGAGGAAAAGGACTTAACTCCACGGACAAATTAAATAATTTAAACAAAGGCTTTGAGAGAGCTTCAGCACAATACCTAAGCACGCAGCCTGGTACTCCATCAAGTCCCGGTGAAAATACGGGCTTGATGACCCCTAGATCATTTAGTAGTAGCTTTCTGTGATAAAAGGCCTAAAAATTCCAGTCTAGCTCAAGGCAACGGCGGTCATCTAGGTTAAGGTTAATTATAAGTCAAAGCTTAGTGAATTAAGAAGTGCTACAAATTGAAAGTGAAGTGTGTTCTCAATTATCTATATTACACCTCTACAGAATATATTTTTCACTGGATTCCCTGCTGCACATTTTGGTCCTTCGAGCCGCATTTCTACCAGTTCCCTCATCGTACCTCGTTTTGGAATCTAAGGAAAAGATAAGATAAGTATCAAATCAAATCAAACACATATTGGCACTTTCATGTACATATATATATACATACCTCCGCTTAATGTCCGCCATATTTTTAAAAAAAGAAATAATTTGTGTCACATCCAGTTCTCCGACTAATTTGTTTAATCTTTCTGGGAGTAACTCCCCAACTGGCCGTGCAAAACATAAATTAAATTATGTTCGCATATTTTTTGCGACTCCATATATTAATATACATACATACAGAAATTAAAATCTGTTTGCATATTTTTTGCGACTCTATATATTAATATACATACATACAGAAATTAAATTCTGTTCGCATATTTTTAGCGACATAATTTGTACATATCGCAAAAAAACTCATACTTGTGATACATACATACATATGTGCATATGTTGCCATGCACATTGCAGTTTAAACCTATAAAACAGACAAAGTAATAAAACAATACAACGAGCCGCACGAAGACATTGGGAAATAAATAAAGTCTTTTTTTCGAGCTGCGGCATAAACCCACTCCTGCAATATAAATAAATAACGTATTTTTTCACCAAAAAAAGCATGTTCATATATATTAAAAGCATCCCGGTTTGTTGTTATTGACTGAATAAATTCAGTAAAAATCCGTAAATATAAATAACTACCAACTACGCTTAAATATAAACACAATAATTGCACATAGTATGTAAACACAAAACAGACCTAGTGACGGCACCCGGCAAATTCGCTATCAAAAGTATCAATTAAATAACCGTCTGTTGATTGAGCGAAGATCAATACGCAGCTCGTGCATTCGCTTAGTAAAAAAAACCATTAAATCCGAATACAAATAATAATATTAATATTAAATATTAATATTAATATAAATATTGTATTAATGAAATTAATAATCTAATTAATTATAGCCGCCCCATTATTTCCGTGAAAGAAAATTAATAACTGTTTAGCGAGCTCATAGTATATCTATTTCCGAGCAGCGGGTATTTATTTATCTCTATCATCCACGCCAGAGTAGTGAGCACAATAATTAGTGTTTGCATACGTGAAATATTTATCAAGATATTTTTTGTTTATTTGTTGTATTCCTGCTACCACTCCAAGGTGCGTCCTTCGTATAGTTTTTTTTATCCAATTGTCCGATCCACTTCGATTGACAATTTTCTTGTCAAAACTTCAGTGTGCATAAATCAGCGCTCACACATCCAGTGAGAACAGATTATGCCAACAGGGTCAGACCGAAAGGATAAAATAAACTTAGCTGTTCCGTCCACTCGTAACGTCAAACGAAGCACATCTTCCTTACCACTTCCAGTGGTAAGAATAACCACAGCTAAAGCGTCAGCAAGGCCCAAGAGCGAGTCGTCCACCCTCCTGCCTAAGGCTGCACTAACCACTCGCACTCCGATAGCCACGCGATCCGTTATTAAACAGACAGAGTCCCAATCGAAAATGGCATTGTCTGATTTTATCGCCATTACTGACAAGCTCAGTCAATTTGAGACCCCGATTAACAATCCAGCCGGAGTCGAGGTGACCATGTACACTCTTCAAGTCCGCCGCGACCACGTAAAGAGTCTATGGGAAAAATAGAGCACATATATGAAGTGTGTGCTAAGGCATTTAACCTGGGGGCTGCTAGTGGCGACGTCCAATCCCTGGAAAGCAAATACGATCACTGTTCCACCGTTTATGAGTGGTGTATAGCGCAATTGAGCGAACAGATCGATCTGCCTCACACAGGCAACCAATTGCTCCTCCACCTCAGTCAGTCTCTAGAGATTGTAGTCTGCCACCTGTTGATACGGAAGTGTTCTATGGAGACTATTTGAAATGGCCCACGTTTCGTGATCTTTTCACGGCCATTTATGTTGATAATCCAAGACTAACCCCAATTGAGAAGCTGTTCCATCTCAACTCGAAGACTGGCGGCGAAGCCAAGACAATTGTGGCAAAATCACCCTCATCAACGATGGCCTTGCATCTGCATGGCAAGCTCTGTTCAAACACTTCCAAAACAAGCGGCTTCTGATTAACAGCCAGCTTAAAATATTGTTCAATTTGCCAGTAGTCAGCGTCGAGTCAGGAACCTCCCTAAAGGACCTCCAAAGCATCATTCAAGGATGCTTAACAGCTCTCGAGCACTCTCAAATTTCCACTAGCAATTGCGATTGCCTGCTTGTTTTTCTGTGTTCCTCCAAACTCCCAAAAATAACACTGTCGGGGTGGGAACAATCATTGTCTGATTAGTCTGCTATTCCGGCATGGGAAGAGCTTAATTGTTTCCTCAGTGAGCGCTATCGTACACTCGAAGCAATTGAGGACATAAAACCAAGTCCAACTGCTCAGCCCCATCCAAAGACTACACGGACGCCAACAACTCCCAAAACCTTCAACTCCTTTGAAGCCAAGGTTAGCGTGAAGGCGCAAACCTGTAAATTATGCTTAAAGGAGAATCATCCGATCCGTCTTTACCCATGATTTCTCCAGATGCCCGTTAATGAAAGAGCAACTTTCATTAAACAGCAAAGATTATGCATAAATTGTTTCGCAAGAGGTCATCAGCTCTAAGAATGCACGAGTGCTCATAACTGCTACACGTGCAAAGGCCGCCACAACACACTTCTTCATCGTGGCGGTACCCCTCCAGTGACCTCTACAACAACTCTCCCAACTCAAGCGGCTTTAAGCCAACCACAACAAAATATACAGTCCACTCCTTCTAACGTGCAAAACTACTTTGCTTCCAACACGCAAGGAGTTCTCCTAGGCACCTCTGTTATACATGTGTGCCATATGGGCAGCAAATATACAGCGCGAGCGCTGATTGACTCGGGATCAGAAGCAACGTTTATATCCGAACGATTGTTAAAATTGATCAGGCTACCGTTCCAACCCATATAAGCACAAGTTTCTGGGTTGAACCAAGCGATCGCGGTCCAACCGCAAAAACTGTGCCATTTCGCTATTGGCTCACCGACAAACCCTCGAATCCAAATTGAGACCTCTGTATACGTGCTTCCCCATTTTGCAGGGAACCTACCATCGTATCCAATTCTCCAAAGTTCCTTGCGTGACCTGCCAAATCTCCAATTAGCGGATCCATCGTTCTACCGGAGTTCGCAGATAGACGTGCTACTAGGCGCGGATATCCTTTCATCCATACTATTAGGCGGCTCCTATCCAAATATATGTGGTACTCTGCTTGGTCAAGACACTATTTTTGGCAGGATTCTCTGCGGTCCAGTTTCAAAGACCAGATCCCAAACAATCTCTTCCTTCGCCACTCAAATTTCAGTCAACTCTCTAGCAAATCTTGAGATACTTTTCACTCACGATCCATTGCACTGGCTAAGTTCGTCAGGAACGTAGGTCCGTTGAATAGAAACCTTCCACTGAAAGGGCAGTACGAGTCGGTGATCCGAGAGTACTTGGACCTGGGTCTTATGCTACAGGCCCCCCAGACAAAATTGGCAATAACTTTTATCTGCCTTACCATGCTGTCTTTAAGCCTGACAGCACCACAACTAAGGGACGCGTTGTATTTAACGCCTCCTGTCCCTCCTCAAATGGCAACAGTCTTAATGACATTCTCCATCCAGGACCAGTTCTCCAGTCCGATTTAACCGTTCAGATGCAGAAATGGCGATTTTTCCGCTACGTGTTCAATACTGACATTACAAAAATGTATCGACAAATTCTTGTAGATCCAAAGCACACCCCATTCCAACGCATTTTGTTCCGTGACAAAAACGAAGAACTGTGTGATTATGAGCTAAAAACAGTCACTTTTGGAGTGAACAGTGCTCCGTTACTTGCCATCCGTGTGTTGCATCAACTAGCTCAAGTTCTGCAAAATCAGTATCCCCTCGCTAGCACATAATTTTCAATTCGATGTATGTCGACAACGTCCTAACAGGTGCCCACACAAAGCATCGCGCAGATCTGGCTATTAATGAACTCCGGTTGGCTCTCGATAGCGCGGGTTTTCCTTTAAGAAAGTGGACATCTAACTCAAAGGATGTGCTACGAGACATCCCTAGAGACCACTTACTTTGCGCTGAATTCCTTGAAATGGTAGATGCTAATACAGCGAAAACTTTAGGTATTTGCTGGCAAGCCGCCAATGACGATTTTTCATCGCACCATCCGAACTTGCCATCAAGAGGACTCCCACGAAACGTGAAGTCCTCTCACAAATTTCAAAAGCTGTTTGATCCAGCAGGATGGTTAGTTCCTTTAGCGTCCGGGCCAAAATCTTTATGCAAGAAATTTGGCTCCAAGGCCTGGGGTGGGACGATTCATTGCCAAGTAAACTTTTACACAAATGGTACGAGTTCCTCCACACGTATCCCGATCTACAAGAAATCCGCATCCCAAGATGGATTTAATTTTATCCAGCCTCCAAATTAGAATTTCACGGCTTCTATGATGCGTCGCAACGCATATGGTGCAGCTTTATACGCTCAGGTTCTCAGTGCATCTCCACACGGCGAAAACAAGAGTTGCTCCAGGAAGACCATATCCTTGCCACGGCTAGAATTATGTGGTGCTGTATTGCTGGCAGACCTGGCAGCAGCGCTCCTTCCCCAGCTGCCTGTCCATACCTACACCACGTACTATTGACAGACTCCACAATCGTTTTGGCATGGTTGAACAAATCACCATGCAAATGGACCACCTTTGTGGCCAACCGAGTGGCGAAAATCACGCAGTATATTGACGCTGGCAAATGGCCTTATAATCGATCGGAGCACAATCCGGCCGATCTCGTGAGGAGGTGTATCTCCATGAGAGCTGTCAAGCAGCGACTTGTGGTGGCACGGACTCAGAGTGCGGTTGCAATTGTAACGGTAAAATGCAACCGTGCAAAGGTGCCCTCCAATTGATTTTCTGGAACGCTTCTCCAGTTTTACCAAAGCGCTTAGAGACATGGCTCATGTCTCGTAGGTTTATCCAGCGCTGCAAACGAACAGTTTCCCTAACGGCAATGAACTGAGCAGCAGCGAAATTAGGGACGCTCAAGAAAAGCTTATCGCAATCACTCAACGGGCGCTATACCCAACAGAAAACTGCTGTCTTCCCCAGACACAGCAGATCCCCAAATCAAGCACCATCTGTAACCTAAATCCCTTTCTTGACCAGAAGGGAATCTTGAGGGCATGCGGTCGACTGAAACAGTCCGAAGCTCTAAGCTACGACGAACGTCACCCCATCCTCCTGCCATATACATGTGTATTTTCACGTCTCCTAGTCCGATTCGTTCATCAGGTATATCTCCACGGAGGAACCAACTGATGATGCGACTAATCCGATCCAAATATTGGATTCTGAAGCTCAAGATTCTGGTCAAGTCAACCATAAGCTCATGCAAGGTCTGTTTGATACATCGCAAAAACTCCTAACGCAGCTTATGGGCGACCTACCCGTTGAAAGGCCGACTTTCTCCAAGCCTTTCACTCACACTGGTGTAGATTTCGCAGGCCCCTTCGACGTCAAAAATTACACAGGGCGCGCATGCCTCATAACAAAGGGTTATGTTTGCGTCTTTGTGTGTTTTAGTACGAAAGCCATCCACCTTGAAGCCACCAATGACTTGACCTCTGAGAAGTTCCTAGCCGCCTTCTCAAGATTAGTTGCAAGACAAGCTGCCCCCAACACATGTACTCCGACAACGGCAAGACCTTCGTTGGTGCCTCAGGCACTCTAACACGAGAGTTTTTGGCAGTAAACAAGAACCTCGTCCTCTCAAAATTCAGCCACCACAACCTCTCCTGGCACTTCAACCCCCCAAGCGCTCCACATATGGGCGGTCTTTGGGAAGCGGGTGTCAAAAATTTCAAAACACCTTCCACAAATCCACCTCCGCCACAAGGTACACCTTTAAAGAGCTTTCTACTCTCCTGTGCAAGGTTGAAGCATGCCTAAATTCCAGGCCCATTTCACCTATGTCAGAGCACCCCACTGACCTTCTGGCCCTAACACCCGGTCATTTCCTGACCGGCGGGCCTTTGTTGTGCATCTCCGGGCTTGAAATTAATGAGACAGCCACGTCCATTATTAACCGATGGCAACGGCTGAAGGCCATCAACAAGCAGTTCTGTAAACGCTGGAAGGAAGAGTACTTGAAGGAGCTCCACAAGCGGAACAAGTGGCAAACTCCAACAAGAAACATCCAGGTGGGAAACATGGTTATCCTCAAGGAAGATAACCTCCCCGTAAAAGAGTGGCGTCTCGGTCGAGTGCTGGCCATCTATCCTGACCTGGACGACAAGGTCCGTGTCGTTGACATCCTCACCACCCAAGGCGTTGTCAAACGACCAATAGCAAAGTTTTTATTACTTCCGGTTGACGCCTCCATCCCAAGTCAGTAATTGTCAACGCATGACCATTCTGTGCAGTAGCCTTCCACCCCTACAGTATTGTTCCTTTCCCATGACATGTTACGCTTACCTCCTATATTTTCTCCAATACAGGATGGCACCACGGAACACCCACCCCAAGGCAGTGGAAGACAGACGTTCTCGAGGAACTCAATCCTACCGCTGCCGAGTCTGTCGCGGAATCCATGCCCTACGCAAATGTGCACGCTTTCTGCGCCTATCCGTGGAAAAGCGTCTCCGGGCAGTACTTATCAACAAGTACTGCCCCAACTGTCTAGCACATCAGCACTCAGGCAGCACATGTAGGAGCACTGACCGGTGCCGGAAGTGTCGGGGTGACCATCACACACTCCTCAACCTGCACGAAGGCCGTTGCTCCCCACCGACGAAAGGAAAGCAAACAACATCCGTTCAGAAAGAATGTTCAAACGGCATTTTTTAGCGTGCTCAGAAAAAGCTAAACGAGCATCTCCGCTACGATTGAAGCCCACCACAGGCTTCCAGTCTCAAGGCAACGGCGGTCATCTAGGTTAAGGTTAATTATAAGTCAAAGCTCAGTGAATAAAGAAGTGCTACAAATTGAAAGTGAAGTGTGTTCTCAATTATCTATATTAAACCTCTACAGGATATATTTTTCACTGGATTCCCTGCTGCACAGTAGCAAATAAATCGGCAAAAGCCTGATCTGAGTCAGCAGTCGTTCTTTCAAAAAACATAGATGATGGTAGTGCTGATGATTTGCGCTTCGCATTAACGAAGTTATAGAACCGTTTAGGATCCCGCTGGAACTGTATCCGACAGCTTCTAAGGCAATCCTTATAACGTTGGTTATTTAGGACAATGGAATTAGATAGCGACAGCGAATTTGGGATAGCATTGATTTGACACAATGATATCCCAAATAAATTATCGAGAAAGTCATTTTGAGTCGTGGAAGTCAATACGCTAGAATTACGACCAGTAATCCATGTAGTTCCTGCAATATTGAAGTCGCCGAGAACTATTAGAAAATCACGATCGGAAAGCATAGCAGAAACAGAATGTATAGTGGAGAAGTGCATTGAATAGACACAATTATCTGAAGAAGGAGGAATATAAGAACAAGTAATAAAAAGGCAGACACCGTTAATGCACAATTTGATGACAACAAATTCAATATCTATACTAAAGTTGGTTATCACTATCTCTGAAAATAAATCAGTATCAACAGCAATAAGCACACCACCACCCCGACGAGAAGTACAATCTTTTCTATAGATAGAAAAGTTGTTAGATAGGATTTCAGAATCTAGGATGTCAGGCCTTAACCATGTTTCAGAGAAGGCAATGACACGAAAAGGAAAGGATAGGCTATTAAGATAAAGATTTTTAAGTTTATTACAAAGACCTCTTACATTCTAATAGCCAAGTGAGAGGGAGGATGTTAGTTTTTTGTACTAACAGAGGCTGCAAGAGGTGGGGTTCGATTTACATTACCAGGCGGAAGTGCAATCGGCGACCGATTTTTATTTTTCGCAGTGTATTCTGTAATAATTAAGTGGTCCGGCCAGAATTCCTTGCAGCAAATTTTGCTGAAATGTTCGGCCGGAACACTTATTTTAAACGAGGAAATGTCCCGAATATATGAAAATTTGAATTTGTCCACAGTAATATTGGCTTTCAGTTTGGCTTGTACAAAGGCCTTAACATCATCAGATTTAGTGTCAGGGGCAAGCCTAGAAACAAAGATTTGTTTCTTTTATGGAAG
>JAWNMW010000145.1:0-89811 GCA_035043565.1 Drosophila robusta
ATAAATTTTATGTAAGATTTCTACTAAATTTCAAAATCTGAATCTAGCAATATAAGGCGTACAATAATTGTATTACAAATAACAATTTAGTAAATAACAAATATTTTAAATAACAATTAATTTCACATATTAAATTAATAAATATTAAATTTTTATTAAAATTTATTAAATGTTTTAACCTCAAACACATCATAAAATAAATATTTAATTGAATTTACTTATACAATTAATTTCAAATTTAAATTTACAAGCTGAGTCAATATATTAATAAATATTACAATTTAGTTACACATTTTTAAGAAATTATTTACGTTATAATTTAAATTTGCTAACATAAAACACATGTTTTATTAGAGAATAACTTACAATATGTAATTATTTATTATTAAAATTGATCAAATCGAAATTAATGATTTTTGTCGGGCGCTTTTTCAATTCAAAAGCATCTAAATAACAATTCTGAATAATCAAGCTGTCGATTTTGTTTTATGTTATTATCATATGCTGTACGTTTTTCATATTTATTTACATGTTTATTATTGTTAGACAAATTATATTTAATTAGCTCTTATATTTGTTATAAATTAGATTTTTTAAAACTTAAACTATAATTATTGAAACCAGACAAGGAAATTGTTGATCCTTTAATTAATTCGACATGACGTGTTTATAATTGGAAAATTTCAAATGCTTTACGTCGTTTGCTAATTTTTTATTTCAATAAAAGATGTCATAATAATAATAATCGATATTTTTAATGTTATTGAACATTCACATTTTATATTAATTTATTGAAGGTTAATGTTTGTTTTTATTTATTTACTGTTTAGAATATCAGGCTGAATTTGCAAGATAATATGAATTATTAAAATAAAAAAATTCATTTAAACTAACAGAATCATATTTTGCTGTTGCTGCCAACATCTTATTTTTAATACTATTGATTGGATGTATGCTTCTGTATTATCAATTAGCTTAATATGGATTCAGTGTTTTATGTGGAATTTCTTCACAATACATTCAATATAATGATACGGAATTATTCTTACCTTGCATCCAAATTCGCAACTAAGTTTATTAGCAAGTTCACAGTACTTTTTAATTGCAAAATAGTTCAAATAAATTAATTTTAATTTGTTGTGAAAATAGCCTGATATTCTAAACATATGGAAATGATAATTTTCAATTAATTAATTTATGATTTGTTGTAAAAGAAAATAAATCACAACTGCTTTCAAAAAAATAAATCTACAATATCCAAGCGATTTAAATAGAATATTTTTAATAAATCGACTCTTCTGACAAAAATCGATCCAAATTATGATATAATTTATACCCCAATGCCGATAAACATTCACAAATTATATTAATTTCATATTTAATTATTTTATAATTCGCACCTGTAAAAATCAACTGCGTGGTTTTGGTCGACTGAAATGGAATGATTGCGATTAGAAAAATGTGTCATTATTAGTTTTTTAGAATTTGAATATTTAAAAATGGCTTCTGCATCTTCGTTTGTTGAATGCTTTGTTGCCTCTGCATTTTCTTTTTGATCAACAAAAAAAGTAGACTCGTGAATCATTATATCTGAGTTGTATGCGCATGCAGCGAATAATAATGAAGGAGCACTGTCTCCTGAATAACTAATTGTTTTTTTTGATAACTTGTCAGTGATAAAAACCGATGTTGAGTCGATAGAATGGCAACAGCCGCATATTCTCAGCGAAAAGCATTCTGTTTCTACAAATAAACTGTACTCATTTATTTTCGAAACAATATTTTTGACAATATCATTTAAGCCATATTCATTTGATTTGACATCATTTAAACCGTCTCTAACGAAGTTTTCTCTATTCGAACGCCTACAAAATTGTTCATGATAAAATTTCCGCTCTAGCTTTTTTACACCATCGGTCTCGATATAATCGAAATCTTTTCCGCTAATGTCTTTAAGAAATTCCTTATAGCTAGCTGGGCCAACTATTGTTATCCTATTATTTACCAAATTCAAAATACTGGCTACGCCAAGAACATGGTCTGCATGAGAATGACTTAAATAAATAAGTTTTAGCTTTTCAAGAACATCACAATCACCAAAAATTCGTATTATTTGTCCGGTTGTATCTTCTCCACAGTCTATAAGCATGGCTGCATCAGTGGACTCGTAAAGTATCGAAGATACGTTTCTGTACTTCGTGGGAATAGCACAAGATGTTCCAAGAAATGTTAGATAATTCACTATTCTGTTGTTTTTATATTTATCATGGGTTTTGAGAGTTGATGGATTTAAAAAATATGATTTATCCCTTGAAAACTCTAATGTATCACCATTTTTAATGTTTATTTCCACATCTTCAGAACCATCGTCTATACTAGAAGCTTTCATTATTTTTTCTGTATAAAGTGTTCGATTTTTTATTCTGTCATCATAATCAGTTTGTATAATGTGTTCTTCTTTATTTTCTTTGTCGGTATTGTCTCCTGTCTCTATGATATTATTGCCAGCGCTGGGTTCTGAAATATTCTCGAGACTCTCTTTTTCTTGAATAATGTTTTTTAGACTTTCTTCATTTCGTATCTTTTCTTGCAAATCACCCACATTCAAATATTCCTTGTCTAACGACACAGGCATTAAATATGAATCATTCGCGTTGTTCAATTCCTTTTGAGCCTCGTAAAAAGATCCAAAGTCTATAAAATGATTGTTGACAACGTGGTATATGACAACATCTTTTATTCTGTGCCTTTTAATACTTCTTAATACGTTTATATTCATACACAGAAATACTTTTACGTCTGGATTCGCTTCCACAAAAGCATCAGTTGGGCCATATGTAAATAATATACACATTTTTTCTAGTTTAATAGGACGCTCGCAATATTTGCTCCCATCATATTCAATTCCGTCCCACATAACGACTTCAGAGTTTGATAGCCGTTTGTACAGCGTTCTTGGCACCTCTTTTGGCACTTTTTCGACAAGAAACTTATTTCGGAATTCAGAAAACTCAAAAATATAATTTGCAACTCCATCTATATACCAAGGAGTGACTTTTATGTGTTCATCTTCAAAATTGTACAATAATTTCAAGTTTATATCTTGTTCGCCAATAAACTTGAATATATTTTGGTATTTCAACAAATTGTCTGAAACCACACTGATATTTCTAGTGCATTTATTATTGCCTATGGTCAAGTAAACGGCAAGAAATCCGGGAACGGCTAATTTAGAAGGCAAAAAAACTGTATTTATCGATCCAAGAGACACGTTATTTTCAAGACAAAGTCTTTGGAATCCCTCGAAAATATTGAAAACATATTTTTTATTAGAAATAGTGAGAATAACAGATTTCCCGGATACAGTGCTCAAAAATTTAAAAGAGACAAGCATGGGATATAATAGAATAAAATAATTTATTATTTATAAACATACGTGGATGTAGTTTGATAGTTTAATGTTTTTACATAGAATCAAGGGTATTCAAATGACATTTGTGTTGAACTATTGTCGAAACAATTATTTCTAAGGTGATTTTCCTAGAAATCACCGCTTTAACTTTATTGTCAAAACGCTTGTTAACAAATTTTTATTTCTAAATTTTTTTATTTATTAAAAAAATTTTAACAAAAGTGGATGATATTTAATGAATAGATTTTAAAACCGTTAGAATTATACTTTTGTTATAGTTACAGACAAGTATGTTTATTTATTAATTGTATCTAGCATAATAAATAAATGCGTTTAAGTTTTCATTTGTGAAGAATCGATTTATTTTAAATATCATCAACTTCTTTGATGCTCACATTAACATCAATAATTATTATTTTAATTAATTGTTGCAATATTTCACTGTAAAAGCATAGCTTTTACAGTGAAATATTGCAATAGTTGAAACTATAAATTAATAAATGATTGTAATAATAAAACATGATCTTATTATATTTCAGAATAATTTAAAACTATTAATTAATTAATAAATAAATAAATATAATGCTAAACCAGTTTACCATACGATGCCTATTTACGTCAAACTAGCCGAGTTGACGTTGGAATTTATTCGAAATAAAAATATTGTAAATTAATCGAAAATGCAATTAAAATGATAAACTGTATCATTTGCAAAATGAAATGTTATAGATACTAATAAATCAAACGGCAATGCTTTGATATGGAAACAACACAATAAACCGTAGAGAGCCTTAGTGATTACGAGCGTAAACGAAGCGCACGAATTTTAATGAATATTTTGAAAAAAACAAAAAAGTGGTCTAAATAAATTTAATTTAATTTACTGCGCTGCTAATACGGATATGGATAAGATGATTATCAGAACGTGTGGATGTGCCTAGTATTTATTGAAAAGAGAAGAAAAGATATTTAAAATGCTTTAATAGAAATAGTATAATGATAGTTTATTTAAAGTATTACTTATATTTTGATCAAAAGACTTAAATTACTTAAATTATGAACAATCAAATATTTTCACTCTCTTTAGCATCTATTTGAGGAATTGAATCATCATTAATATTTTCTTTGATCATAATATGCATATAAAATGCGTTGAAAAAGTCGATACCGACGAACGCGGTCATGAAAATCAAATAAAACAACAAGTTCAAAAATGATAAATCGGAAAGTAATTGGTGTAAAGTCAGTAGGAAGAAGACTGTAAACTTTAGGGCGAAGGAAGCAAGCATGAGCAGCAAAACGAGTTTGTTTTTCAAGAAATATTGAGCAGCTCCCAATATCAAATCTCCTAATAAAACATACGTGTTTAAGTTTTTGAAAAAAACGGTAATTGCTTTGAGAAACTTCATTTCTGCGCCTGTTCCCCAGTTTATGATTAGATAATATGGAGCCACATACAAGACTTTGATGACGAACAATGTCTTGACGATTTTGATGATATCTAATTTTGGAATAGTCAATGGAATTTTTTTCCGAATTTTGTTTGCTCGACCAAGTCGAAGGTCTCTTCTACTTTTTTGGTTGTTTCCGTAATATTTGATTTAACACTTTGTTCAGACATTGGGGTATTCTCATCTAAATTTCATTTAAACGGTTTATATTTTTTAAAACCAA
The DNA here is from genome assembly GCA_035043565.1 of Drosophila robusta. NCBI lineage: Eukaryota > Metazoa > Arthropoda > Insecta > Diptera > Drosophilidae > Drosophila > Drosophila robusta. The sequence continues at coordinate 5,087 of JAWNMW010000145.1, forward strand.
TCATCTAAAATTGAATAAATTGATATTAAATGATTGGTTTTAAAAATATTTTTGATGAGTAAAATTTTGTATGTCGTTAAAGGGATTCATTCGGAGATATGTTAATTAGTATAAGACAATAATTAAATATTTAATTTAAATTCCTTGGAATAATTAAATTAAAATAAAAAATTCGATTAATATTTTTATTAAATAAATTGTATTGGAAAACACGTTTAGATTTTCAGTTGTGGACGAATTTGAATAATTATTTATAAGCGCTTTAATTAACACACTTGAGAGGCATTAAAGTATACAATTATTATATGTTATAAATTATAACACGCTTTAATCTTCTGTTTGATTCTGTGATAATATTTCTCGTCATTGAATACTTTTTCGTTGTCGATGACGAGTGTTTTATCGCCATTGACACATGTCTCCATCAATATAATTGCACTGTAAACATCATCCTCTGTAACGTTGTCGGAGATCATAAGCTTTGCATGTGCTTCTGCCACGCGTATCAGCGCCTCGAACATTCTTATTGTGTTGTATTCATTAGCCCCCTGGTTTGCTCTTTTTGTCCTGTAGTATTTCAGCAACACTTCTGACTCTGTCTCTTCGATCTTTACCACTTGTTTACGCGCCTGTCCGATGTAGATTTTGAACTGCTTCGAATCCCATTCCTTCTTCTTTGTTTTGTAGCCGCGTCTCAGCACCTTGTCTGCCTTGGCACGATCCTTTTGTTTATCGCGACTATCAAATATTCCAAAGATGAGATCGAAACGGCTGACGAGTGGCGTACTGAGACTGAGATTTTCGGAGATTTTTTTGGTCTCATTGTAGCTGTTTCCCGTTGTCACATTGCTGAAAACTGCACAGCGTGTGTTCATCGAGACGACCATCCCTGCTTTGGCCACGGAAATTGTTTGCTGCTCCATCGCCTCCAACAGCCCACTTTTTTCGCCGACTCGCAACTTGTGAAACTGATCAATACAGCACACGCCCTTGTCTGCGAGAACAACTGCCCCCGCCTCCAGCGACCAGTCCTTTCCCGTTCGCATCGCACAACTCGTCAGTCCCGCGTCCGATGTGCCTATCCCGTTCACGAACACAGCCGGGGTCACCAGCCGCATGGCCGCCTTGAGCATCTGTGTTTTTCCGGTGCTTGCTTCTCCAAACAGCAACACGTGTATGTTTTTACGCCTAGACGAGCGCCCACCCCCCACCAGGCCAAGCAAAATACCCAGTTTCGCATTGTTGTTGCCTTCTATTTCTTTGCACAGTAAATTGATAAGCACTTTCCGTTTCTCGAACATCGTAAGCCGAAGCAACGACTTTGTCAGATCGTTTGTTTTGTGACCCACCATCTCTTCTTCTTCCTCTTTGGCCACGGATATGGCACGCACGCAGAGTGTGGATACCATCGGCTCGTTGAGTCTTAGCTGGCGCCACTTGCGGAAAACAATCCCGTTTATCAGCAATTTATCTCCTGGTATGAACTTGTTCGTGTACGCGCCCTCCAACATGATTTCTATTGTCTCAGACATCGTCGTGGCGTTCGTCGGGTTCTGTATTCGTATGATCTGGCTGGAAACGGCCTTGTTGAAGTCCTGATCGATCCGAATACTCGATGAGCCAGGCCACGCATATCTGGCGTGCATTTCTGCTTTTTCTTCCCTCCGAAAACCATGTTTTGTTGCATTTGAGACATGTTTCCTGTGAAGTGACGTTTTTGAAGAGTACGTGGTATGCTCTGATGTGTGTGCCTCGTAAAGAAACAATTCGGTTGATATGTGCAGTCGTCAGAGACTTGTTCACGTAAGCAACGGTTGGAACGTGTGTGATTTGTGTGTTTAGGTATGATGGGTGGCTCTGTATGTTTCTAATTAAGCTGTTAGCTAGTTCCGGGTCTGATTCGCACAATTCAATCAGATTTATCGGTCCATCCATTGGGACTCAAACTGCAGGGATTTAAAATATTAAACGGTATTAACGAGTTTCCATTAAACGGCTTAGGAAAAATCTGAAACGGTTGAATAATATCAATTATTACATAATATTAGCATGCTGGAGATATCAATTGGTTATGTAACTTGTAATGCGATATAATCGGTCAAATGGCTAATTCTTGTCATAATAGTGAACAATTTCAAATATCAATTTTTGTCATATTTCCTGGTTTATGAAATATAGTTACGATTCCATAACAGGAAATATCATGGAAATTGAGATAACGGATAGAGTGGGGCATATATCCAGTCACTGATGCGAATAAGGGCAAGTGGTGCCTGAAAACATCCACGACAGATACGATGAGGGACTCCGCATCAATCTGATATGCTAAATAACAACCGAAATTAAATATCAACCTTCAATATCAAAAAATTTCAATGAGCAGTTATCATATTTTCATCATCGATGGATTAGTGTGAATGTTTATCACCTTCAATATCAAAAAATTTCAATAAGCAGTTATCGTATATGAGATAAGCTGTTAGTAATCCATTCATAGTCAAATATTCTTAACCGCTGTGTAATTTAAATCTAATTTAAAATTACACAGCGGTTATCATTTTTGAATTCGGAAATTTTTTATCAATTTTACTTTTGTGCGTATTGGAGCGTACAATAAAGTCTATTTAATCTTCGTTCCGTGTTAGCATGCTTGAAAATCATTTGAATTTTAGCAAATTAGTCCAACGTCCATTCTGTGGGAATGCTTGAAATCATTCTTTGGGAATTAATCGAATTTTTACAATTTCTAAAAATCATTTTTTTACAAAAATCATTTATTTACAAAAAGTTTTGAATTTTTGAAATTTCACCTGCCAAAACCCAAACAGTATCGTCTTTACCATAACCTTTGTCTGGCGTTTGAAACCGGCACGTATAAATATAAGCCACATTATCATAATTTACAAGTAAATGACAACTGGCACACAAAGACACACTTATTTCGTTTTTGAACTACCAAACAAAATTTCGTAGTTTTCTTTGCTCAATGAAGCTCTCACAGACTCTACAATTTGTTCTTTGCCCGTCTGGAAAAATTCAATACATTTTTTAAATACTTTTACACCAATTTTGCTTCCTATGATTTCACTAATATTATTAATTAATAATCTCATGGACAAGCATCTCATCGAACTTGAGCAGCTTCTGCAATGTGTAATTGCCGATTTCGTGCGTTATCAGAAAATCGCCAAAAGGCTCGAAATATTTCGACAACAATGCGTGACTATTCTCCCCATTTGCATGCAAAAATGATATTTTGAATTGTGTACGCCCCGTACTTCGTGGCAGAAATTGGAGCTATGTCGTATCCCAAACAATCGATTATTTTGCACAGGCCCTCTTCATCGACGGCATTCAATGCCTGTTGGATTATTATATTCGACAAACAGCCGCAAGACACAACTTTGCTGTTAACAAACAAAAAAGTCGATTTGATTTTCTCGCAGTGCAATTTCCATTCGTTTTACATCATTTTTACTGAAAAAATTCTTCAGATTTTTAAAATAACGTATTTTCTGCGAAAAAATATTATATTTTTCAGATTTCGTGAGTCCCTGTAATTCACTTTTCCGGTTTACAATCACAAAATCCTTATTTCGTTTTTCTAGTAAATCACAGTTGATGCCGGATTCATATCTTTTACTTTCTTCCTTTTTTACATATGCCTTTATCTTTTTTTCCATCGATATCGAATCAATGATATTTCTCTGCTTCGTATTATTTTTTAAAGCATCATTGTCCTTTGCCGTCCCGGTATTTTTTGAATTTGGAATTCGTTGATTTAAAATGTCCAAAATATCTGAATTGGTTTCTTTTACTGCGCTATTATTCGATTTGTTGCTATTATTTTCAATGTTATTGTTTTTCACACCGTTGCTGGCATCGTATATTCTGCTGTTTTTTATTGACTGTTACGACGTTTTTCATTTCACATCTACGCAATTTGTCATATGTCGGTTTTGTTCGTAAATCTTTCTCGGTAATAACTTCTGTTTTATGGAAATCACAAAATATCTCATTCTTATTTTCTGGAAAAACATCGCAATCATCCGTTTTCCAAATATCGTCGCCTGTCATAAACTGCATCTCGACATTCGCATCTTCAGAATTTACACCGCAATTGCTTTTTATTTGTGTTTTGGTGATCCCACCATTAATCTTTTTATGAAACTTATTGCTGCTATTATTGTTGTCCATTTGCGGTTTGTTGTTGACACCCGCATCATTCCACAATCCAAACACCCCATGTCTGTCTCCTATTTCAAACCGCATTTTTAATATTTTTATATATTGTTTGTAAAATGAAATCGCACTGTCAATCGTCCAAAAATAAACAACCACCTGTGTTTCCTCCATCGTAAAACTGCGGACGCGTATGTCATTTCGGAGGCCAGTCTGCAAGAAATCCAGGTTAGCATCGTCTTCAATAGCCTCTTTCTGTAAAAATCCAGGTGTGTCGTTAAATACTTGGATTGCAGGGATAAATCTATAATTATTGTTTTTGTAGGTGATGATATGAAGTTATGCATGTGCCTGAATTTGATTTCGTTTATATAAATTCTATAACCAATAGGTGCACGCACTTCTATTATTTATTTAAAAAGCATTAACACAATCCATTGGTTAAACTAATAAATTAATTAGTTGAAGAAAAAAATCATTGATAAAAAAATTTATTTAAAAATGCTAAATAAATAAATAAATAAATAATAATTTGTTGGTATCTATTTTAATTAAGGTATCATAAATACGATTGAAGACATGAAATTATATTTGATTAATGTAATATAAAATACATTCAATCAAACTGAATCAAAATTCATATTATAAATTTAAAGTTCTAACAGTACTTATTGTAAAAGCAAAGATATTTATTCGGCATTTAATACAATTTATGACAAACTATTTTTGTTTTTGAAATAAACATTAGGTGATACACTGAATTTTGTATAAATATGATTTTAAAATACAAATATGTCATATCTAAATTATATTGGATGTCTCCGAATCGTATTTCATACAATGATATATCGCATATAGCTAAATCTCTTTGAGTTTCTTATCGTGACATCATTAATATTATCTAGTGTTATATATGATAATAATTTATTTCTCTAATGTTTATTAAAACATTCACATTAAGTTTTAATTGCAAGATTATTATGATTACAAAATATCTAAAACGACAGAAAAACAAATAAATTTATTAAACTATATTTCTGACTAATTATTAAAAGTATTCAAAAATCACTATTTTCTGTAAACATGCATTCTAATTCACTCCAACATAGTTGAATAAGTTTCAATTACTAAATTGATTTTCAATCACTAAATTGTTTTCTAGAAACCTGAGAATTTTCTGAAAACGTAGAGATATGCAATTAGTATTAAAAATACAGTATTTTAAAACAATGTACGTTTATAAACACTATATATTAAAAACAAACTTCTATATCACAAATTCCGATTTTATTAATTCATATAATTTAAAATTAATCTACCTAAAATACAAATTGAAAAAACTAAAACTACTAAAAACAGTATTTGCGTCGTAAATATAGCATTGTCATATTAATAAATAGTTGACATAGTGTACTACACGATGATCTGTCGAAAACAATTTAATCTGATATATTTGTTTTTAAAATTTTATGTATCGAATTGTTAATAAATACTTGCACTATTATTTGTCAATACCATGCTAGCCACTGTGTAAATACTTACAGTATTATTTGTCAATAAATAAAAATTTCATGCCCCAATGGGTTTATATTTGTTGATTACCGACGAATTGAAAAATATCATTGGTGATATGTTTTTTGGTGAGTGGACTGACAAGATAATGCCAAGGCTGATTGGGTATGCAGCATTGGACAATATGGAGATAAATGAATACTGTTCACATCGTATCAAATTATATACATGCGTCACTGGACATCGAGTAATAGCGGTATTTACGGAAACGAGAAAAAATGTAGATGGAGTCATTGAAGGAATTGATAAGCTTTTGATGCAGGAGCTCATGTCTCCATATATGAATAGCGAAAGTGGATTGAGTACAGATTTTATCAACAAGGCATATAGAGTTTATGAAAACATAGATTAATCTGTTAGTGGACATTTTATTAAGTGTGTATTTTATAAAATTGTTAATTTTTATATTTGTGATGTAAATCTGTGTAAATAATATAGTTAGTCGTAGAAAACAGTTTAATTTGTAAATTTTTTACAGCAATTAGCTAAAATCATCAGTATAGTAAACAGCATTTTAATTGTTTTTAAAATAACAGGACAAGAAATACTTTTGAAAAAATATTTGGAGAATTTCCAAAAATATATTCCGCACAAATATTTCATTTATTGGATTATATTTGGAGAATTTTCAAAAATAGCCAAGTTATATGATTTAGTAAATCTCTTATTATTGTTTGTAGGATTTGATGGTGTCTGACGGCCTCGAAGTTTAAAAAAGCTTATTTGTGATTTTTGACAGTATTTAAAATATAAATAACGATATAATCGATATAATTGATATAATCTTGAGAATATTAAATAATAAACTGATTATTGTAAATGTTGAAATTATTTTATTTTATTGTAAATGTTGAAATTATTTTATTTTATTTTATTTTATTTTATTTTATTTTATTTTTTAAATAAATAGTCGTTGTAATGTCTTCTAAACATCAAGGTAAATTGCCATCATATAAACAGTTACGAATAACCACGGTAAGATATTGCAAGGTCCATAGGCAGCAGTAATTAAACGGCTTGAATATAAAAACTTACGGCGAATTTGTTTATTCTGTCAAAGATGTAAATATTTTACGCATCCCATATTTAGAAATGGCTGCATCCATTATTTTTCGAATTATAATTGCCATGTTCGGAAAGTGGTCTGCGATGCATTTTATCCGACAAAACAAAAATATAACTGGATGTTAGTTGACATTAGAGTATAAATTGCTAGCTAATTGTCCAATTATTTACAGGCTGTGAATGGTTATTTTGAAAGTAATTTTAGAGCCTGATGCGCAATTATTTCTTACACACAGCCGTTGTTGAAAATAGAATAAAAATGCTTTAATAGATATTGGTTTGTAACACGGAAATGGTATATTCGAATCTAACGAATTAAAATAGTCTACCTCCGTCATTTCCGTAGACTATTTTAATTCGTTAGATTTATGAGACATTACCATTTCCGTAGATGAAAAGGTTTATTGCGAAGCTTAATTAAATGAACCGAAGATCCGACGCCACTCTTCCTCTTTGGATTCTGTTTCTTCAGCTTTTGTATGTTCGGGAATTGGCTCAAATTCTGCCGTCCAGTTTCTATATCCGATCATGCCGCTTCGCACATTCTGATTCACGGCCCGGATGATGGCGATGCCTGCGAGATTGGCAAACACACGGTCTTTGAAAGACGGTTCTGCGGCCTCCCGGCGATTCCAAATACGTTCGAAAGAAAAACGGCTTCGATATCGGGCGAAAAGACATGTTTTATTGTGTCTTGGGAGTAGAATTTCGGATGCTTCAAAATTATGAGTTTTGCATTTTTATTTTTTTTGAACTGCGCGATGATTTTGGCTTTCAGTGTCTCAAGTACACTTTTTTCTTCGCAACCGCTATTGATGTGTCCATAATAACGGGTCGCTTGTTTATCCGGCATTCCATTCAGTATTTTTTCAGCGGCATTATCGTATACACAAAAACAGCCTCTCTCTCCGTCCAAGACGCAAAAGAGATCGCATGCTATTCCAGCCATCACATGCAGATAATGACTGTCTTCTTTGCCCATCTCTATTATGGACACCGTTCCCGGCACAGCCACATTCTGTTTATATGCCTTTATTACGGCAATCAGCGTGTTCAGCGCGGTGTCGCATCCTATCGTCCTTGCCGTCCCCCGCAGTCCGTTCTCATAACATGCCGGCACTATGATCGTGCCGTCCATCTCCCTCGCAAGACTCATATTTCCGTTCCCTCCAATTATCACTAAATAATCCATCGCCGTCTTTTTCACAGTCTTTTTTATCTCCTCGATCTTCCATTTATCTCCCTGTCCCAGTGCACACCCGTCTTTATTCCTCAACATACTAAATTCACATAAATCACTGCGTTCGATTTCTTCCAGCCCGAAAACCCGTCGAAGCAGCTGTACACTTTGTGCCCGCTGTAGATTCCTTCCTGAACCACACTGTTCAGAAAACAATTCATTCCTGAAATTATTTTTGTTCCGTTCAAAACAACTATTTTTAAAGGTTTTATCGCATGATATGCTTCTTCTGATCTGCTTGTTCTCATTTTTGCTTCAGTTTCTGTTTTTACAACTTTCGGATCAAATTCTTTCATTTCCATCTTTTCCTTTTTTGCTATTTCTTGCTCGCTTTGCAATCAAAACCTCTTTCTGCCATTTCTTTTCGTAAAATTCTATTTTTGCCTTTCTGTGCTCTTCGAACCTGCAGTACATCGTCCTGTAATCAGCGCTTCTTCTTTCAACACCGCATCGTGTTCTTCTTGTCTTTCGAGTTCCTCGTTCTTCAATATTCCGTCCACCACGTCCTCCAGCTACCAGTTCCGACTCGTTCTTGCGAAAAACACACCATCTTCGCCTCCGCGCCCCGTTACGCACCATCCAACGCTTTAACCCGCCATATTCCCAGCACCGCATCGACCCCACTCGTCGGTCCCCCCGTTGCGTGTGTCCGATGCACAGCATTCGCACTTCGTATTCTTTTAGCGCCTCTCGAATCATCTCAAGCGTTATTATCTTCCCATCGGAGTCTCTGCTTTTCTCGCTCAAAAAAATAACTACGCCTTCTTTCTTCTTTTGCAGACTCACATTCACGCTTCTTCTCAGCTCATCTTCCCATCCCACGTTCCCTCGTTCAGGCACAATCACGCAATCGCCGTTCTGTGCTACCGCAGACGCCACCGCCAGCCATCCGCATCCATTTCCCATGCACTCGACTACGAGAATACGTCTATGTGAGCGCATGCTGCACACAAGCTTGTCCACAGTTTCCACCACTCGGTTCGCAGCACTGTCAGCCCCCAGCGTGCTCTCCGTTCCATAAATATCATTGTCTATGCTCCCAGGAATCGTGACTACTTTCAATTCTATTTTTCTGCCCGCATCCACTTTTTCTTCCGTTATCAACTCTTCTTCCAATTCAGAGAATTCGGACCAGATCGTGAAAGCTCCTCGCATGCTTCCCCCGCCACCAATGACTATCAGACAATTTATCCCGCGCCACAGTAAATTCCTAACCGCCGTCTTGCGTCCTTCTCGCGTCTTAAATTCTTCGCTTCGAGCCGTTCCAAGAATAGTACCCCTTCTAAACTCTCGAAATCACAACTGTTCGCTTCAAATTTCTCCATTCTATTCTCGATCAGTCCTTTGAATCCATCATATATCCCATACACATCCGCATTCAGTTTATGCCCCATTTTTACAATTCCTTTTATAGCTGAGTTCATTCCGGGAGCGTCTCCCCCACTGGTTATCACGCCTATTGATATTCTTGATTCATTTTCCGTCACGCAAGACCCGTCATCTTCTCCACTCGTGTTTTTTGTCGCACTGTCTGCTCGAGCGTCCTGAACAGCCTCATCTTCGCTATTTTTATAGCCACCCGTTCCTTTCCCATATTTGCTTCCTGATTTTCCATTATTATCGCCTCTGCACTTCCGCATTCATCCAACTTCATACTTCATCCTCGTTGTTTCTTTTTAAATCAAACATTTTTGTATCAGTAAACAAATCATAAGCCAATTGTTGATTAAAATACAAATTAAAAAATCTTTATTTTAAAACGCTATTTAGAAAGCATTAACTACTACTCAGAGATAATACTACGCCCTCTCGAAAAGCTGATTCGTCTATACTCATTTCATTCCGAACGCAAAGATATAAACTTACTATCAATTATCAATAAATCTGATAATATCTTTTTTGCTTTCTGGACGCCATCTGGTTTTAGTAATTTGCGACTGCAACCACGGACCCGGGGGTCCATCATCCACCTTTGCCTCAATTTCCGCTATTATCGAGATTTAACAAAACAAAAAAACGGCGGTTATGATACACACAAAATAATAACAAATATATTATACATGAAAATGCATTTTACGACATACTGCAACGATAGAGAGTCCGGTCGATCGGCCTCGGGTCTTCACTAACTTACTGCATTATCATGAGATTGAATTTTTTTGAAATTTTAATTGAATTGTATTAATATTTTCCAAAAAATTCAAAAAATTCAATTAAAAATTCAAAAAAATTCCATATTCAATATAAGTTCATGTTTTCGAAAATTATTTCAAAATTTGTAATGATATCAACACGTGAATAAGAGTTGGTCGAGAGCCTATTTCAGAAATTCTATTTTCGCTTCTCTGTACTGGTTTTTATTCAAAAATTTCTAATTATCAATTTTTTTATTTTTGAAATTAGATTAAAAATTTTGTAATTTTTCAAAGTTCCATGAAGCGACTTCAAAGGAAGATTAGCCTCAAAACCACAACATATGGTTTGGGTGTTTCAGAAAATTATTGTAACAACGTTCAACAGTGTATATGTAGGCAAGCATCTAGTATTAATATCATAAATCAGCATATTAGAAAATTACAAATAAAATTAAATTAAAAATTTTCAACTCAGTTATTTTTATTTATTTTCATTCAAAAATGTTTTGTTATGTATGCTAATAATTTATACTCCAAATATCAATACATATTCAATGTTTCGTCATGTTTGCTGCTAATTTATATTTTAAATCTATCAGCAAACATTAGAGTTTTGATTTTTAAATTGATTTGTATTTTTGTTTTTATTGATTTTTTAAACTTCCAGATTGATTTTCATAAACAACATAGTGTATTTTCAATATATCGAAACAAAAATACAGAATGAAAAACGTTTGATATAATTGATCCAATAATTTTGTGTATAAAATTTTATTTCAAAATAATTTGCATTTAAAAAATTTAATAATTAAATAAAAATTTCATACAACAATTTGTTTAGTTGTTGTATAAAATTTGTTCAAATGCGAGACTATTTTGAAATAACTCTAAGTACTTTTCTTTATCAAGCAACCGTCTTTTTAAGCCTTTATAAATTATGTTTAGTGCATTCTAAAAATAAAGGCTATAAAAAAATTAACTAACTAACCCTTAGAACAATATATGAACAAATTAATGCTTCTCTTATTGGCAATCCCAATAGATTTGATTTATGAAATTTATTATCAGTGGAACTTAGCGAAAAATATGAATGGAATACATGGCTCCTATTGTGAAAAAATTTACGATTCGCTTTCCGAGAAACCATCAAGCACTTTAGGCAACATAATACATCATAATACTCGTTCATAGGATCAATCATTTGTGCACAGATCTTTTTCTTTTTGCGGTCTCTTTCGTGTTTTTTTATTTGTGTTCGTGGGATTCATTTCTGGATTATTTACGTAAGCGTTTTATGGATTCATATTTGTTTTTTGGTAAGTTTATGACGATTAATAATTTTGAAATTAAGATTATGGAGCTGGAGCAGTTTATCATCGTGTTTTTTGAATGCAAAGACTTGCCGGGCCGATTCGGCAAAAACAAAATTGTTTCGTACGCGATTTTCATTGCGCTTCTCACATTTCTGGTTGTTCCGTTGATTGTTCGAGCAAAGGTGCTTTTGGAGGTGAAGTTGAAAATAATTTCTCCCGTGATCATTGCGATTTGCACGATTCTTATTGTGAAAGCCATCAGTTTATTCATCGTGTTCGTGGAATCAGCGATGGAATTCTGCAAATCCATCAGCATCGACAAACACTATCCCGTGCTTGCACAATTTTGTAAGGACAACAACATCCACTTTGATGCCTATTATTACAACAAAACCCATTCTTCATCTCCGACTTTATTTTACGATTTTTTCACGATCACCAAAGTCATGATCTACAATGATATCAAGCTATTCTCAGACCGGGAAGTGGAGGCTGCTCTTCTATTTGAGGCCAATAAGCGTACTTTCTACGGTATTATAGGAAATATATTTCTTCCGTTTCTACCAAAAATTGTTCTCGCCATATTCATGATATATTTCAGCAATAAGTTATTAGCAGGCTTCCATTGCCCATACATTAACCATGTTACTGCATTCTTAATAGCAGAGGAGACTTTTTCCTTTGCGTTCGAAAAAATTCTATGTTTGCCCATTACATTATTGGAAAATCAAATAGATAATTTAAATTACGATTTTATTAAGAAAAAGGGGTTTGGCGAGGATTTTTGTAGATTTCTGATCATTTCGGCGGCTCATGACTCTACGGAGTCTTTCAAATCTTCTAATATTTATAGTTTTTTTCATAGAGAGAAAAATCTGTTTGAAAAGATTCGAAGATTGCTTTAAATTCATAGAATATTAGAAATTCAATAATTGTTTAATATATGTTCAGTATGCTAACGTTCTTTAAAGTTGTTTCATGACCGTTTCTTCAAGGAATCATAAATTTGTAATTCATCAGATTTTCATTCGTTACAATGGAATATCGTAAAGCATGTTATAAAATGACCACATTCCATAAATTATTTTTGAAAGAATACAAATAAATAATAATTAATTAATTAATTAATTAATTACATACATACATTTTCCGAGAACTCAATTAAAACACGAGTGCAAATCTGGTAATTTCCCGAAATCTATTGGTTTTAATTATCACGCACGGATTATAATTGTTTATTTAAATTTTTTAATTTAAAATAGTTTATTTTTACCAGCTTTGATCAATTAAAATCAGAAAAATAAATGTGTGAATAATTGTTACTTACTTATTTATTGAGAAAGCTTGAAACTATTCATTCGACTACCGTCAAGGACAATGGAATGATTAAAATACAATGTGGTCATAAAAAATATATCCAAAAGAAAGATGACTGAAAACCAGTAGAAATACAAACAAAATGATTCTGACAGTTTAAATCTATACAATTTTAACATGACTAAAGATCAGCAATACTATTTTGACATATGAAAATCTACACTATTTTGACATATGAAAATCTACACAAAACTGCGAACATTATTTTTTTTATCACCCATGCGTCCATTCTTTAATACTCCATCTCAAAAAACAAAATGTGTGGAAAATATCAAAGAAATTACATTTGGCGATTGTCTGGCATGCAGCGGATGCATATCAGAAGACGAGCGCGATGGTTTCAAAATAAACAGTGAATTTCTCGACATTCCGGGCGCATTTGACTCGGTTATAATTTCTCCACAGGTTGTTATCAGCATATATCAGAATTACACGGCATTGGATTTCCGGAAGTTTGAAAAATGGTTTATCAGGTTCGTCAAAAAAAATATGATCTAAAAATGATAGTAAATAGCTCATATTTCAAAAAAACGGATACCGCGGACAAGGGCATTTCTTCTGAATGCCCTGCGGTGGTTTTGTATGTGGAACGTGTGTTCCCGACATTGCTGCCGTTGCTTTCAGGAAACAAAAGTGGGCAGCAAATAGCCAGCGAATATATAAACGCAAACATAGACGAGCCAAAAATACTGAGTATAATGCAATGTTATGATAAAAAGAACGAGTTGGGACGTGACTCGACAGAAATAAGACATTTTCTCGGAACGAAAGAATTTTTCGAACATATCAGAGATAGTTTCAGCAGTTACTGTGCAACAGAGGAATGCGACAAATATGATGAGGTGTTGGAGGAATGGGAGAAAACGTATAAATTTGAAGAAAAAGAAGTATGTGGGATAGAAAAAACAATAAATTTATTCAATCAGGCGAAAAAGGAAGGATTGGAGGAATATGTAGAGTTGCGTGTGTGTGGTGGCGGATGTTCTGAAGGGCCAGCCCAATTGGAGAATAAAATTGGAAAAATTGGCTGTAAACTTGATGAGCCTTTTTTTCATTTTGAAACCAGCAGTAGAGTTTTTACAAAACCAAAGAAGAAAACATTTCCAGTAAGTTGGTGATATCCGAAAGTAGTAAGTTGGTGATACCTGAAAGGATTTATGAGGCTAATTTAGAAGTAGCTTGAAACACTAAGATACCAGCTGAATAATAAATTTCAGAAAACACTTTTAAAAACAAGTAAAAGTTTTTTCAAAATAATTAAATGGTTTCAAATGCTGCTTTTAGAATATAAAGCCTGTTATATAGTATAATAATTCAAACCCTTTGTTGGTAGGTTTAGTAGCCAAACCATCTTTAGAATCGCTCCATGGAACTTAGAAGAATTATCAATTTTTTATTCTTTAAATTAGATGTTGTATCTTATACCTCAAGAATGATAATACCTATTACCAATATCCGAAGATAATTAAAATACTCATAATAATAATTAAAATACTCATTGACGGTATTATAAATCTCAACATCAGATTAAATTTTTTTAAATAAAAACCCTTATGCTATAAAAGAATTATAATGAATCGGTCGACAACCAACTCCCCTAAGTCTATAAAGGACGCAAAGCTTAAATCTGTGATGTTTTATTAGCATTAGGGTATAAATTGTTATAATACAAATTAATATATGTATTATAACAATTTCAAAAATAATTTTCTCAACAGCTTGAAATTTATTTTTGTATTTTTCCTCTTTTTCAAAATAAACTTAGCTATACGCCGATACGCCTGTTGTATTTATTAATAAATAACAGGTAACTAATATAAAAATATTTAATTCATACTCTACGACCCTTATGTCCACCCTTGGCACGGCAACCACCATGTGGCACAGGAGTCACACAATAAATACGACCGACTTTAATACCTGATGAAATAAATGTTCTCAATGCAGACTGCGCACCCGGCCCAAGATTACGTCTTTTAATACCACCTCTAGCCCGTACTTTTATGTCACACACATCAATGCCCAGCTCTTTTGCTTTGTCAGCTGCGTCCTGTGCAGCCTGAATAGCCGCATAAGCAGAACCTTCGTCCTTCTTAGACTTCACTTTCATACCACCACTGAATTTAGCAAATGTCTCTGCGCCAGTCAGATCAGTGATCATAATAATAGTGTTATTCTTTGTGCTGAAAATAAAGCAAATCCCCTTTCTGGCGATACTGGTATTTCTGGCATTGGCAGCCTCGCTTTGAACGACATCGTTGGCAGCCTCTTCTATAAAATTACTGTTCTGTTCAACACTATTCATACAAGGGTCATGAAAAAATTATTTTTTAAAAAAATTTCAAATATCATTGTTAAAAATACGCAGATGATTTTATGAATTTCAATACTGCAAAGATAATTTGCAATGATTCACTGCAAATTTCTCGGCCCATATAAAACACGGTAATTTCAATAAATATCTATAGATTTCTTAGACCATGATTTGCACACATAAAAATTTTATCTACAAAATGCTCGATTTTTATACGAGCATAGGTGCTGAGAAATATGCGATTTCTAGAATGAGATTACGGAAAAAACATCCGAGTTGTCTTTATTGTGTGGTTTGCTGTCATTTGTTTTTAGTAAATGTGAATTGCAAAGCTAAATCCAACAAAGATAAATTATTGATAAATTGCAACAAATGCGGTAACAAATATTGTTTTAAAAGATTTGACAACGGTTTATAAGCTTACCACGTGATAATACGATAATTTATTGTGGTAACTAACAATAAATCATAAAATAATATTTTTATGAAAACAACGATAATTATTTCGGATAAATTATAAAATATGTGATTAAAAGTTCGATTCTTAATAGCAAAAACAATTTAGATAGTAATAATTATAGCTGATCCGATGAATATGTGATTAGTATCAATATACAGTATTAATATATTTATAACAACAGAATACAACTATTTATAACTGCAGAATACAATTTTATCTAAAAATTAATAAAATATCCCTGTTAAATGGACAAGACACCAAAATTTAAACTCAATAACTACGTGCTCTATAAAATCAATAATGAGTGGCACGAGGGCCGTATCAACAGAATAACGACACAGGATAATAAAGGTATTTATCATATCCTCTCTTTTGCTACTTTGAACGAATTTACTTTGAAACAGACGAGTCCCTTACAATTTCAAATCCTGAAAACAAACGCAAGTTGAAACTGGTGTTCATGAATAATCTACTGGGTCTGGATACACGTCCCGTATGTCTTGAAGTCGCTGATGATGATTGACAAAGAATGGGTCCAATACAACACCACACCTTTTCCGGTTAAATCGACTGTGGCACTTGTCTTGAACAAAGCAAAAATATTTTTTATAGAAAATGCCCTAGTGATCCGGACGAAAATCATTGAGGTGATCAATGGGTTTGCATGGGCGTTCAATACGTTTCTATACAAGTTTTGTTGTTTGAAGCAGAGAGGACACAAGCTACCGCTGGCCCGATATCTAATGCAGTGGAGACATACGGGAGTTCGTATTTGTTGCGGTTGCTTTATTTTTTGCAGATAAAGGGACAGGAATACATCAAGGATTCTGGTTGTTTATCCTATTCTTTATGAGTACACTGTTTATTTACTTGATTTTCTTGCTTTACATTACAAAGAAATATTTTAATCATTTCTGAAAAATCAACAATTTTCAAAAAAAATTAAAAAGAAGCAAAAAATAGTTTGAAATCGTTGTTTTGAATGACTGCTCGGTCGGACAAATGATATTTTATAAATAGGTGACTATTAGTTCATTTGATTCAGTCAATAAAGTGTTTTTTCATTCTGCAACGTAGATTTAATTTAAATAATGAGTTTTTTTCAATCTACGTTGCAGAATGAAAAACTTAGATTACAGCCTGATAAATTTATAACAGAATGGTGCTATGCTGAAAGTATTTCATGTTAGTATCAACATATATTTGTAATGTTGTTTAACGAGTTAATTAGAAAATTGTGTGTTGAAAATTAAGAAAAAATAGTTCGTATTTTTATTTGAGAATTTTGTAGGTTAGTAGGCTAAATCTTCCTTTAAACTCGCTCGATGACTCGACGAGTCTCCAAATAATCATAAATTCGCAATTGATCTAATTTTTATATTTTTCTATTCAAAATTTTTTTATTTTTTAGATAACGGTATTTATTAAATTTTTAAATAAATAAATAAATAAAAATAGGCTTACAAGGTTATTTAATACGTTATCGGAAAATATTCCTTTGAACAACTTACAACCAACTAAGATTATTTATTTAATACTTTGTATCTTAATTACTGAATTGACATTATATACATTCAATACGACAGTAGTTTATAAATAACGGCTTATGATAACAAATTCTTCATATTTCAAAAGTGTCATTTTTGATCCCCATGGTTCATTTCGAGCGTACGAATTTATCTACTGCCAGCCCGCACATGGAGTTTGATTTGAAAAGTAACTACGTGACGAGTACATGAAACGGTACAATCCATCCCTGCTACTCCATCTATACAGAAAAACAGAAAGAAACAGCTCGCCGGGCCTTCTTCTCACCCGTTTTCCAACAACAAAAGAGTGAAAGAAGAAATAGTGTACACATATATTTTCGGGGACTACGTGGGCGCACTGGATTATTTGAAATACTACGAGTTTGTGAACGATAATATGAAACACCTTGACGCGATAGTGAAACTGCATCTGTTGCTCAAGACAAAGCCCCAGAATCTGAACGAAATATTCGGATTGGTCCAGGTGGTGTTTATCATAAAATTTGTAAGATCGGTACTCAAGACATTTATTGAGTACGCAAAGATCTTGTATCCCGAGGATTACGAGTCTAAATTGCGAAGATACTTGGCGTGTCTCGGCGATATTCACACAGAGTGTCTTGGGAGACATGGAGTACAGGGATGTCGAAATGCTGTATAAAATCATGCCTTACAAGACAAGATATTTAAAAATGATGGTGAAGATGAATCCGTTCATTAAAAAAAAGTATTATTTTGAATACGCGGCGATATTTGGCATACAGAAGGAGGATATTGTGTATATTTTGACAAACGTATACAGGGAATGGGCATTCTGGATAGCATTGGATAAACGGTGGTTTGTGAATTCGATGAGACCTGTGTTGGAAAAGCAGTTCGGAAAAAATGTGTGTTCATAAATTTTGAAGGGAAATGGGAGCATAGCAAAAATACTGGAATCAGGTTTCTCAAAGAAGATTTATTCGGCGTGTAGTTGTATCGAATCAATTAAACGAGTTGTAGTTAAAAAGATTATTCAAAATGTATTGTTAATACGGAAATGACTGGGCTGTAGTGTGAGTTAAGGGTTTTACGTTACAAATGAAAAATTTTATTGATTAAATTAAATTTATGAACAATCTTTTCTATCTATTTTAATCGTGCAGAATCATATTCATATTATCTACTTAAATGTATAGTTGCACAATGCCATATTTCTCTTCAGTTATAGTAGATAACGGCGTAGTCATAAAATTGATTTTTAAGTTATTGTTTATATGCCAGAATTATTGTAGTATCCAAGTGTAACCATCGAAGGAAAATCAGATTAAGCTAATCATCCTTTCTAACTGATAAATTCACCAATAGATTATATTGTGATATTTTTTAATTGGCTCGCACAAATTTTCTATTTTTTATCTGCTAATTGGTTTGTGCAAATATTAGAACAATTTGGTTTCTTTCTCCTTATGATAACAGATTCTTATTATATCATTTATATGCTCAGTATCATGGCCTGCGTCGTCCCAATAGTTATCACAGCGCCATTCACTGTCTATGTATTATACAATTACATTCTCATTTCTACAGAAGGCAAAATCATGAATTACAAAATAACTTCCTGGAGTTCATATTGAAATTCGTTGTCTTCGCAAGCATGTCCGTTTTTCTGATCAATGTGTATGCATTCAATCTTAAGAGCAAAAACATTTGGAAATACACAAACTACGTCAATTCTTTTTATTTTCTGATTTCTGGCTCCGTATTATATTATTTCTACAATCACTATCTGAGAAAATACAGAGAAACAATTATTCAGACACGCATCTACGGAAATCAAGAGACAGCTGCGCTGCTATTCGACATTAATAATATCAACGACATACAAGATCCAGAAGTGAAAATGGTGAATGACATTCAGCCAGTCTGGAAATATTTTATTTATTACGAATTGATTGTAGTCAGCTGTCTTGCAGTGGTTGTACTTACGACTATTATTGCACGAAGAATAACTATAGAAAAAAAATTCGTACAGCCCCTGAGATAACTTCTGTTTCCAGAGCTGGGATGAACACTGCTTCTTTGAGAGCCAAAAGAGTTGTGTTATTAACGCGTTGAATCAACTTATTTGTTGTAAGAAAATGTTTATTATATGATTCGTCATAAAATTTTAATTTTAATTTTTACTTTACTTGTTGATTCGTTATGAATTTTTAAATTTTCACTTTATTTTTCTAGCATTTAATTGTTTCTGTGTGTAAGAACACCACATACGATTATAATTTAACAGTAATTATAATCGTATGTGGTGTTTAACAAATTTTTATATGTTTTTGACATTAAGTTATAAATTATTTCCATATATAACATAAACTTTGGATTGACGACTAAAACTCACTTAACTCGGCTAAAGTATAGATTAATAAATAAAACTCGCTTTGTATCTATGCAATCACTCTGAATCCCCAAAACAATTCGTAACAAAACTGAAAATATTTTTGATCAACTTCTGTTTTTTAAAAAATTTATCGAATCGTGACTCCAATGTACTTCTGTCCGTTTTGTTCGAGCTCGTTACCGATTGACCAGCCACAACAGGTGCAACTAGCTTGTCCAGCGTGTCCATACATATACAGAGTAATGAGCAACATCGTTAATGAACAGAAACAAAATGTCAAAATCATTGATAAAATCGTGGACGCGAAAGACGAATTGAAGTATGGTAATAAATGCACAATCAATTGTCCTAAATGCCCAAATAACGAGGCGTTGTTCATGGAATTACAGACAAGATCGGCAGATGAGCCAATGACGATATTCTACCGATGCACCAAATGTAGACATAACTGGAAAGAATGATAAAAAGGCAATGGCATGTAAAAAACTTAAATGGTTATAAATAATCCGAATTAACTAGAATAACAGGTAAATTAACTGTAGAATAAAAAATTAACTGTGTAGAATAAAGCAATTAACTGTGCAGATACAAGGGAATTCAAATTGCAATAGCATCAAACATGAACTAATTAAAATTACAGTCTGTTTTGTAGACACGAGAGGTATAGAATATTTTCATAATTGATTCTTTTTCATTCTGTTGTAGATTTGATCTTCAAAATCTATACAACCTTAGTAGTTAATCAATGTAAAAACATTCGCAAACTAGTTTTTTTAATATCTCAATAATTCTACACATTTTTAAACAAATAAATTTTTACTGAAAATGGACAATCAAATTTAAACTAATTTGTTTCAACTTTTAAGCTTGACGTGTCCTCGGAATACCCGGAAAAGACTCTCTTTTGTTAAGGTAAAAACTTCAATATTAATTCATGCTTGGTGTCTCCTATGATAATATGTTCTTTTGCGAGTAAATAATTGAAAATTATTTATTCTTGATATTAATAAACTTTCAAATGTGAATGTTATTAATATCAAGAATATAAATTATTATCATATGTTAAGGTTTAGTATGCCAAAACTTCTTAAAGTTCGCTTCATGAAATCTAATCTGAAAAAATCATAAATTTGTAATTTATCAAATTTACTGATTTTTCAGATTTTATAAATTTTTCGAAAAGTTTAAAAAACAGAATGCCAAAAAAGAATTTAGCAAGCAGGCTCTCAACCAGCTTCATATAAAACATTATGTAAATCTAGAGCTTAATTTTTATAGAAAAGTAACGGACGTATAAAAATTACGCCAAACTATTTTATTGATTCAATTCTATGTTTTTCTACGTGTCTATTTTTGATACTTTAATCTACTGATTTTTAATAACTGAATTTATTCTTCAAATAACTCACATTTAAACTGATTTTTTAAACTCAGAAATATTCTTCAAATACCTGGAACTCGGAAAAGTGTTGTTATATATCATGACAATTAAATACGCTAATCAACTTGCATTTTTAATCTCTTCCAACGTAAAATTGAATAACGCCCTTTCAATTTATTAGAATTCTTCGACGGCACAAATTTTTGCTGTCTTCCAGCAATAACGCACATAATTTGGAAAACCAGAAAAAATGTCTATGTTTTTCTTCATCCAATTTATTGTAATTCATCCGAAGGATACCCGCTACCACATTCTAGCGTACTCACAAGCCTGTCTCTTATCACTTTAGCAACAATACTCGCCTTGCTGACAACCGAGTATTGTTCATCTGCCTTGCTTTCAACTACAAATTCATAATCAAAACTCTTTTTCAAATATTCTTTGTATGTGGCATTATTTCCAAGCCCGTCAATATACACACACTTCACCTTGCTACATTTTTTTCAGCTCATTCAGCAACATTTTCACAATTTCATACGCAATACTGTTCAGTGTTTTGGACTTTCCTTCCATGTGCGTCGCAATATACACAGGGTCAACGGATGCGTAGGCGTATTTTTTCATGCAAAAAAACTTTTTCTCGTGCAGCCGGCGTCATCATCTTCGAGTCTTTTATGATATTCGATATTTTATCGAGCTCGATTTGTTCGCTGACATTTGCTACGTATATAGCATAGACCATTGGGCCAATCACTGGTCCGCGCCCTGCTTCGTCAATTCCGGCAATGACCTCATTATCTGTTTCCTCAATGTTTGAACACAGTGTAATCAGCTCTTCAAGCATTTTTATGGATTATCATAAAAATATTTGAAACTTCAAATTAATATCTTAATAAATATCTTAATAAATATCTTAATAAATATCTTAATAAATATCTTAATAAATATCTTAATAATAGTTAGTTAGTTAGTTAGTTAGTTAGTTAGTTAGTTAGTTAGTTAGTTAGTTAGTTAGTTAGTTAGTTAGTTAGTTAGTTAGTTAGTTAGTTAGTTAGTTAGTTAGTTAGTTAGTTAGTTAGTTAGTTAGTTAGTTAGTTAGTTAGTTAGTTAGTTAGTTAGTTAGTTAGTTAGTTAGTTAGTTGTAGTGAATATTTATTTATGAACATATCTATTATGCTTGAAACAACTTTATCTTATGATTTTGTGAAATTTGACTTTTTAAAATAAATATTTATCAATTAAATTATAGAATATGATTAGTCAATGCTTGAACTATTATCAGATACGTCAGTCTCAGTTATAAACGGATGCAACAGCAATTCTTTCGCTGTCGGTCGTTCATCAAAATTAACGTTCATACAAACACGTATAAAATCACGGAAATTAGACGACGTGTTCTCTGCAAATATGAATCTATGATGCTCCTTCTTTATCATTTTTCTTGTTTGTCAAAAATTTCTTGTACGACTGCATGTCTTTGATCTGATTATCTAAATAAATGGCGTGTACTGCAGCGATAAAAACCATGCTACAGCCCTCGAGAGACCATATGTCGCTTTTGAGTCCGTGTTTGTTGTGAAACACTACCTCCGGCGGCTTGTACGGATACGTCCCGTAATTCTTCCCGGGCACAATTTTGAATCCTTTCCCCCCCACATTCTGCGAGTATCCAAAATCAATCAGCTTGTAGACCACACCATCCGGCGTCGTCTTCCCCATAATGTTCCCTATTTTCAAGTCCAGATGCGCAATTGACTTCGAGTGCATGTACACAAGCCCTTCAAGGCGTCTTCCATGATATTACGAATGATGGTTTCATTTCCTTTAATTAGTTTCTGGGACAACTTGACGTCCATGTATTCAGAAAATATCCAGATCAGTGTCTCCTCCTTGTCATAGTCCTTCAGACGGGTTGTACGGAACACCTTGAGCGTTTTTACGAGGTGTGGACTTGCCAGCGCCATCGACATCGTGTCCTCGTTCAGATTGTTGCCGGGATTTTTGATTATTCTTTTCAGGATCAGCACTGGCTTTGTTTTTGTGCACTTAAATACGGCAGTTGTCAGAGTCATACGCACGGGTTCGAGCAGGAATTTCGGTCTCAAGTGCCGAAATTCCTCATTCTGATCCTCTCTTGTTTCTAACTGTAATATTCTATCCATCTCTTTGTTTATATCATCAAATATGTTTCGCATATATGGTAGTGTGAATTCATTTTTTTTTGTTAAATTTTTTTATGATAAATAGACTGAGTAACAACAAGCAAACCATACCGCTTATATAAAAGATCCATTGGCGCAGCCGACTCTGCATCCGTCGTAATTCGTTCTTTTCTGGTATATTTGATCCGATATGCCCCCATATGTACGAATAAGATATCATTTAGCGGTTTTTTTTGAAACCTGTTTTTATTTTTATCTGTTTTGTCGTAAGCTGTTGCAAACAAACAATATAAAGAATGTTTTAAACAAGTTGCGTATTTCAACAAGTCTTATGAACGTATATGAAATGGTGTGTGATAGAAATGAGTAAACGAATGTTTTTCATCAGTTTTTAAAAAAATCATCAAAAATTAAATTAAATTAAATAATCGTTCATTCGTGAAAAAGTTGTTTCAGTATTATAAGTTACTTAATATTACAAGTTACTTAGTATTATAAGTTACTTAGCATTACAAGTTACTTAGTATTACAAATTAGTGCAAATAACCTTTTAAATTATTCAAAAAAATCATTTAGCAAAAAATATAGTACAATAACTAAAATCTCATCTGAAACGACAGCAATGTATTTAATAGCATTTCGCATGCGTTTGTTTGTAAAAAAGGCATTAGTTGTAATATATGATCTTGAAAACTATTCACATTAGTTAAAAACAAAACAACGTACTATTAATAACAAAACAGTATATTTTCTAACAGTTTAAATAAAATCAATTGAAAACACTTTAAATGATGTTTATTAACGTAAAGAATTAATATGAATGTTTGTTAACATTGGGTATCAATTATTTCCAACTGTTTTCATTGATAAAACTAGCTTTTTTTAAAAAATTCAAAATTTATGATGAAAACAGTTGAAAATCATTTCTCAAGCAACTATAGTGTCAAGAAAGACGTTACAGAAATTTTATGTGAATGTTTATTCACATTATGAGTGTAAATTCATACTATATATAATAGTGTATTTAATCTACGCCTTATAAACACGAAATGTGAAATTGATCTTGAAGCAATAGTACAGAACGTAATTATAATTGGTCTGGTAAAGGGCTGGTGTATTTTAGAAATCTAGTATTAAAAAATTAAACACAAAAAATATAATATAATATAATATAATATATAATTTTCAATACAGAGTTTCATAAAATTTCTGTATTGAAAATTAAACGCCAGATATGAAAATGCTCATAAAGTACAAGGCAGAGCATATATAAATAAATACTCAGCTTGTATTTCTAACATAAATCATCAAAATTCCTACATTTCTTCTGTTTACTGCTTTTTCTTTTTATTTTACTATCTGGATTTATTATACCCACCGTCCCATACATACTCATTCTGTCCTTGTTTAATTTTAAACTCTCTAATTGTTTTGTCTGGATCAAATATCTCTGATTTTATTTCAATGTTTCCACTTTTCTCTTCTCCTCTATTTTTAGTCGAAATTTCACCTCGAGAAATCACAATAGTTTGTCCTCGCTTAAGCCTGTTAATACTGTCCTCAACACCATTGATAAGATTATTGCCATTATCAACACTATACATTTCCTCAGAACTAATTTCAAACTCTGTTTCTCTGTCCAATATCTCACTAGTATCAGAATCTTCATGTACTATCTTTATTTCTTCAGAAAAGGAACCAGACGATTCAGATTCATCATTCGTATCTAATAACTCTCTTAAAATAGAATTTATGCCTCTTTATATTTGATAGGTTTGTCAAATGCCATATTTGGAGTTGCAAAATTTTTATAATAAAAAAGTTAGCTGTTATTTTGACAAAATTCATACTTCTAATGTCAGTAAACATTCACAATGACTGAAAAATTTGATGACATATATCAATTTCATAATATAATTGATATATGTCATCAATCATACTCCTAATGTCAATAAACATGCACATAACATATATCAATTTTATAATATAATTGATATATGTCACAACTTTTCGTCATTAAATTTTATTGAAAGCTTTCAGATAAATTTAATGACTGAAAATTCAAAATAATATCTGATGAATATTATATTTCAAACTAAGTACTTTCACACTGAAATCAGTACTAACTCCAGATATCCTCCAATGGGCAATAAAAACAAATACTAAATCAATGTAAAATATTTTAAATAATATGTAATTGCAAAACACTTGATACAACAAAACTAGTTATTCAATATTTTTCAAGATTGTTAAATAAGCTAAACATTTTTTAGTTATAAATGCTTGCATTTATGACTAACCAAAAATTAACTGTAACATTAACTATATTTCGACGTAAATCAGCTCACACAAATAAATTAATAAAATAGTGTATTTAAACAAAAAATCAACTTTAATATTAAATCAGTAAAAATTTTATTCAACTAATCAATAACATCAAATGAAATCAGAATATAATATCATAAATAATTTACTTCAATTATAAAAGACAAGTAATAAATAATGTTATACATGATATTGATTTATAACCCTCTCTTAAAAAGAAGAAGTGATTTGCTTGATTATGAAAATGATGACATTATTGCTTTAAATTGTCTACAATTTTTCCTTACAAACTGTAAGTAATAATTTCAAACCATTTTTCAAAAGCATCACCTAATCAAATAGCTTATATATTGCAGTTCATTATACAAGTATCTTTTAAAATCATCACAGCAAATACTTGTAAAGGATAAAACCTAAGAAAGATAGAGTGAACCCCGCGATTATTGTCAGCCCATGCGTGTGTTGATTTAGCTGGGCCATCAACCAGTTTGATATTATAGTCCTCAAATTTATTATTCGATTCATAGTTTTCGATCATCCACGGCAATTTGGAAACTTTGTGCATGTTTATAAACGGATATAAATTTACACAGTCTCTGTAATACGAGATATTGCTTTCTTTATTCTTAAATGAGTTAGTGTCTGGCAAAAACATGATGTCTTTGAAGTGGCAAAATTTAATCAGCTCCAACTCTTCGAGAAATATTTTAAAGGTATTAATCAGCAAATTGTCATGATCCCCGGTTACTACTGCTTTAATTTCGAAATCCCTCAATTTCTTAAGTTGTTCATCCATCATGCTTACAAGCACTATGCTAAATTGCTTCACAAAAAACATCATGTGGTTTTTAGAAACGGATGGAATAAAGTTTTTAGAAATATTTACCAGCAAATCAGGAACATCAGTCTTCCTGTGACGAAAAAAGCGTTCCAGATTTCCAAGCTTTTTTATCAAATATTTAAATATAGCGATACCTTCAACGAAATCATTGCAATCATATAATAGATACTTGAGTTCGAATACAATAGAAACAAACGCCATATTGTAATAATACGTCTTCAGGATAGTATTTTATTTTTAATGCATCATCAAATGGCTTCAGCCTTCTCCTAGTATCTAAAATCGAATTTCTATAAATACCCTTCATACCCAACACTTTAGTAGCGACATATTGGCCAGGTCTTATAGATTGATAACGCGAATAATATGAATATAATCTTGCTGATTTTTCCAATAATTCTTTATTTTCAATACAAATCGATGCAATTTTTGACATAAGTGCTAAAAAATCAGGGCTATCCTCTTCTTCTCAGTACGACGTTTTTGTTCTTTCTTTCAAAAGGGTTGGTCGCGTTTGCCCCACAGTCGTCTTCGAGATATTCTTTTTTAAATTGTTGATCTATTACTTGATGTATATCGTCATTTTCATTTGTATCTCTACGTCCAAGCACTTTCTGCAATATTACCAGCAAATAATTAGTATACACATAACTTTTCAGATACACTATATTCCTATTACATAGAATTTTCATCAGATTGACCCGTATCCTATCTTTCAAAGAATCTTCGTCCAACGATAATCTTGTTTTCATGTTAAAGAGTCTAATAAAAACTTCATTGAAAACTTTATACACCTCTGTTAGTGTTTCTTTCAGTTGTTTCATTTTCTCTCTTAATTCAGCCAATTCAAATTCCTCATATTCGTACCATTTTATAAAATTTACCGAAAGATTAAAATATAACTCGAGGCTCTTTTTTTATACGAAATGGTTCTAACTCCTCCTGGTTAATACAAAATCTAAATATTCACACTGCTCATCAAAATCTGTATCTATTAATCTGCAGCGTTCGACATCGTCGATTATTCTCCTGTATTTTATTAAATTTCTTTTGAAAAGAATCAGTTCATCAAAATTTTCTATTTCTAAGTCATCGTGAAACTCGAAATATTCTGGCGAACATTCGGATGCCTGTATTACCAGTATTATAAAATCTATCAGGTCTGTATATTTTTGATAATTGTTCATCAACCTAGCAAAGTATCTTCCACAAAACTGATATTTCTTGAAACAGAAAACCGTCTCAATGCATCCGATGAGCAAAAATTATTGAAATTATCACATAAATTTTTTTCTTCCTCATTGAGTTTATTTTTAAATAAGCTGAAACCATCCAGATACGTCTTTATAGATTTCTCTAAAGCCAAAGATGAATCATCATGTTTAATCTTAGTACGATCAAAAAGTTCACAAACATGTAAAATAGGATTTTGGACATCAAAATCCCGTCTTATCGTATTACTGCAATGACTTTTTATCAATTCTATTAAAGATTCGCATGCAAAATCATCTAAATCTTTTTCAGGAGGATTCGTTTTTTGTGCAGGCGCGCTAGTTTTATCATTGTTACCAACTGCTCGGCAGACCGTGGTGAAATACGTAAAATATACTGAAATGTTTTTAAATTCGAATCTCATTTTTTTGGTTTTTATTTTTTTGAAATTTATAAAAATATTTTTAAAAAATTGATTAAAAAATAAAAAATATTAAATTTTATTGAAATATATTGAAATTACTAAAAAATATTAAAAAAATAAAAATATGAAATTTTATTGAAATTACTAATAATATTGAAAATTGAAAAGCAGCACAAGAATAAAATGTAAAGTTTTTGTTAGTAATTTAAAATTGTACTATATTTTTTTCTATTAAAAGTCGATAAAAAACAAATTTCATGATCAATCATTGTAATTATCTAAAGCCGGGTTCAGTACGAAGATATATTTTATGAATTCTGAAGTTAACTCTGATCATACCTAGTATAATTTAATTTCTAGCATTAAAATAATGTATTTGAATTACATAAATACTAATTGGCGATAACTTTGTTTTAATTTTTTTATAATATTTAATTGTGATTAAGTATTAAAAATTGATTAAATAACCTAATATAGGAATAAATATTAAAGTAATTTTAATATCTAACTCGGTCCTAAACATATATCATATTTTTATTATCAAATAAGCTAATTTGAAAATGATGAATTATTTAAATAATCAAAATATAATGGAAATAATCAAAATATAATAAAAATAGTTAAAATATCATTGAAATAATCAAAATATAATTGAAATATAAAATATAATTGAAATAGTTAAAATATCATTGAGTAATTTTAATAAAAAATGAAAATCAATGATTATGCTAATACAATTTAATAGATTTGCTTTTGCATCAAATTATTAAAACTAATTTTTAACTTATTGAAAGGAAATTAAAAGTCTAGTTTTATAATATGTCACTAATTAAATTTTAATAGTAAAACAAATTAGTGAGATATTATAAATTTTTTGTGGCATTGTCAGATAAAATACCTACAAAACAAATTCCGGACGAGTATCTGGAGTTGGTACTGTACAGCTCCCACCGACTAGACATCCGAATCTAGCTAATGCCCAGAGGCTCATCATACTGCATGGGCTTAGCTAGATAATTTAAATTATACAAATCAATTTTTCAAAAAATGAGAATTTGCTATGATTTTTATTGGTTTCAAATAAAATATTTATTTTGCATCAGCAATTGAAAAATTAAAAATTAATTTAGCATTATTTGATTCTATTAAAATATATTTATATTCAATAAAAATATTAGAATACCAACAGCTGTGTAATTATAACAATATAGTATTAACTTAATAAATGAATTAGCATAATGCAGGTATTCATTAGATTTTGTAATAAAAATTAGCTCTGTAAATAAATATAATGAATGTTTCAGCTGTCATAAAGTTTTAATCATATTTAACGATGCTTAAGATAATTACAAGCTCAAATGAAATTAATTTGTATGTGTAGCATTTATGTTGAGTTATTTAGAACAGTTAATTTAGAGATTGTGTTGTATACGATCAATTAATAATTGTAGTTTTCGTAAACCATATTTTGTTTCTTTTAAAGCAATTTAAATGGATATTTATTGATAATTAGATAAATTGAATATTTTTACGACACGTTGTATTATATTATATTTTTTGCGAGACGAGTATCCGGAGGGATGACGACATGTTGTATTACAATTAGTTGTGTAGTTGAATTTATATATTAAATTGTGTCGAAAACGAAATATATTTTGTGAAACGTGTTATTATTTGAAGTCTACGATGATAGCTGAAAGTAATTTTGCTAAACAATAAAATTTGAAACAGTTTGCGAAATAAAAAATTTTAATATTGAAAATATTGTTTAGAAAAATAAAAATTTGCTAGAAAAGTTTAAAATAAATACAGTGTTATATACGGTATTGTTTTATATTGCAAAGCTAGAAAATCATGTGAATTTTTTGTCTTTAACAATACCGAATATAAAATTGAAATAATTTTGAATTCATTGTGTTGATAGTTCAAATTTAAGCATCTTGATTGATGATTATTAGTTTTTAATAAATAATTTATTTTTGTCTAAAATCGTAAGACTTTTTAATAACTAGTTTTACGATTTAAGAAGTTCTAAAATAATTTAATGAGTACAAATTAGTATTTGACAAGTTTTAAAATAAAAAAATTGTCTTAAATCAGAAGACTTTTTAATAACTACTGTTAGTGCGGGGTTGCCTGACAAGCTCAGTTACCAAGCCAAGGTTATAGGAATGGGAACTATACGATTCGATCTTATATCAACATATTTACGAATTTACGAATTTATCAAATTTATCAAATTTACCAAATTTACCAAATGAACAGTTTAATGATAGACAAAGCATGTAAATTAATTATACGATCAAATAATATTCAACAACAGAGTGACCACTGTATACGGACGTAGTCTCAGTCCGATCGATGCACTATGCGCGTGGTCCTTGTTCTGGTAAACCTTCGACAACAATGAATATTAATTTAATTTATTTAATGGAATTGTGAGGTAAAGGAAACGAAGAGGGGCAAGTAGCGCCTAAGAAAGATCGACGGCCGATACGACGAGGGACTTGGCATGCCCAATACTCTAATTGACGAACATATGAAAATATTAACTTCAATAAATTATTTATACTATGATTGTTAAATGGATGATTGAGAAAACATATGAAATAATTGTTTTGACTGACTACGCGGTCAGAATAGAGAAATAGTGTTCAAACTGCCAATAACTCTATCGTGGTTTACTGAACTTTATTGATTAAGATAAATGCATGTGGCTTTTTGCTGAAAATTTATATTATTTCAGCACTGGCCTAATTCGTTGTGTGATGTGTGAAAAACCAATAAATGAATTGAAAATGAAAAAGATGTGAATATTTATTGAAACAGTGTACAAATTATTGTAATAAATAAGAAAAGATTGATTTTGCCCAACAAGCCTGTGTTCCAGCAAGCAGCCACATTGTTTGAATAATTACAACAAAATTTGCAGTAAATTGTTGTACAAGAAGCGATTAATTGAAATGATCATTTGTTGTAATTATTTAAACGATGTGGCTGCTTAAATATGTGTGATATATTTGGCTGCATTTACTGGTAGATCTGTCAGACTGTTGATAGTGGGTTTATAAAAAATGAAAATTAGAAATATAATTTTTGCGTGAAGGACTGCGTAGTTGCTTAAAGATGTTTACTGTTTCATTAGTAAAGTATTGTTTGAACGAATAACAGCGATATAAGAATAAACAGGTGCTTGATATTGACGAACAGTTCCCGTTGAAAACTCAAAAAGTATGTTTCGGACCTTAAAACTTTAAAAAATCAGTGGATGTGGACACTAAGCGCTTATTTATTGCATAATGACACTGTGTTTATTTTTACGCGCTGGGTTGTTTAAAGAATAAACAGTAGATTATTTCTGGTCGGCTGTTGATTTAAATCTGGTTTGAAAATATAATCGAAGACTCCACAGATTTATGTATTATCATACGTAACAGAATACTCCGCGTATTTCGTGTGCTATTCCAATCATACGATGTATCTGCTTGCAAGTCGATGAGCACTACGAATTATGATATTTAAAGGATGTTTGATAATCACAGGGTTCGATCGATCAAACCCAGCGCGTAAAAATTATCAAACAATAAAAATTTTCACCCCAATGCTTCAACAGATAATAAATTCGGATGATACTTTAGATGGTAAGATAGAGGCGCTGATGAGGCATGTTTCTGAGCCGGGCAGTCTGTACGGACTGATGCACCCGGAAAAATATTTGGGAGAACTGGTCGCGTTTATACGCAAAATATTCAAGGCGTATCCGCCAGACCTGAAGTATGGCAAGGCAAATGATGTGCGTGTGTTTTTTATACGGCTGATGGCGAAGCTGAGATACTGCGAATGCAAAGATAAAAAAGTCCTCGAAGAGGTTGTGGGGGTTGTGTACGAGACGATCCGGACAGATAACCCGTTCAACCGGTATCTGGGTCTGCGGATAATGTATCCGCTGCTGGAAAGCGGGGTGGAGATAAACTGGAGCGAGCATTTGGGGGTGTTGGAATTATTTTTTCGAAATGAGCTGCAGCCTGGCGACAAGGACATGGCGATGATGGAACTGGGATTATTTATCGGGGCAGAGGCAACAAATTATTTGGGGGAGTTCGAACGGAAGCATTGTCTGGGGGCAGCCGCGTATGAGGGGATACTGAAGGCCGTCTGCGTTGCTCTCCGCAGATTCATCTCGGCCGGGTTGATCGACGACAAAAACAAAGGAGTCAATGGCGGCAACAAAGGCGCGAGTATAGCGAACAACATGAACAGCAGTGGCGGCACGAATTGGGGCGGTGCTAATTATTCGGCGCATGCGAGTCCGTATGCCGCGGGCAATTATGCTCCTTACGGCGGTCCGTATGGCGGCAATAATTATGTGGCGTCCAACCGCGGCAGTATTTACGATGGATACACTGGATCCCCAACGATCGGCCATACTTCTGGTGCTGCCGGTAATTTGAACAATGGCATTTCCAAGGGGGTACCCTTTGAAAACAAGAAATTAGTGTCGAATTCAGCCATTTCTGTGTGAAGCTGGTCGATTTCCTGGGGGTTCTGGGGGTGGACCATGCCCACGCCGTGGTGGCCGAGTTTGTTCTGCAGATATGCGGTGTGCTCGTGCGGATGTGTCCCCGCGACTGTGTATTTTTGAAGCGCGATGCGATGCGTGTGATTGTGGAAAGTCTGCGACGGTGGCCGAAGTTGTTTGTGCAGATGGACAAGTTGTTTGGGCAGAATGATTTCCTGCGCGTGCACGACGTCGGCGTGCGGATTTATTTTTTGGATCGACTGTGCGAGATTGTGCTGGTGCAACGCGACGAGTTCGGACTGCGGGGGGTGGCCAGCGACGGCGAGTTGCTGGTGCGGTACACAACGACGCCCGGCGGTTGTTACACACGACCGCTGAACAAGGGCATGTTCTTCGAGTTCGAGCAGCGGGTGGGCGAATACATGCAGGACGGGTGTGCCAGGGAATGGGCGTTGCTGGCGGCGTGCACACGCGCCTATTCCCTGTGCTTCGAGTTCTGCAAGAACGCCATGCACGAGCTGGCGGAGCTGCACGTATACGTGTGCCGCCACCTGGTCCGGGCCTTCAAGTTGTACAAACGAATATGCAGCGTGTGTGGCTGCAACGCCTGCAGCGGCAGTACGGCGCGCAGGATCGATGCCAACAGGCGCGGGAGTGATGCGCATGGCGGCAATGGCTGCGATCACAGACAGGCGGTAACTTGCGTGCAGGAATATTTCCGCAACACGTTGCAAAGCGCCTACCTTTTTGGACAGAAGAATGTCGGTTTCGACCAAGAATATCTGGACATGCTGGCACACATGATATTTTGCCCCCTGAGGCATCTGTGCTGTGGCGCCTATAATTCTGGCGATGCGAACACGCCTCCCGCGGTCGCGCATTACTACGCCACGTATTTCAATTTGACGGAGGACGACCTGCAGTACGTCGCGCGCGTGGTGGCCGCGGACTTGCTTGTGCGGCACTACGACACGTACGACTGCTGGGCGGAGTTTCTGGGCAACGTGCTCGTGCACATCGTGTTCATCCGCGCCGCCAATCAGCTGATCCACGCGGACTTCGCAAATAGGCGGTATCGCGCCATCGACTTCTACCGCGTGTCCTTCCGCATTGCCTGGAGTTTCTTCCGTCTCGACAAGAAACACGGCCGAAGCGACTTCGCCGAGCTGTTCGGCGTCATCTACAACGGCCTGCTGGAGCTGCGGCCCGGCGACGGCGCGACCGCTGTGTTTGTGCGCGACTGTTTCGGCCTGCTGAACGAGATGTTCGTGGGACTCAAGAAACACGACACGCCACTGGCGGCGTTGTACTTTTTGCACAGCCGCTTCGAACGCACGGTCGACGAGTTGTATGCGTTGTATTGTGTGACGGGCGATTTGTTCTATTTGGAGGTGCTGTTCAACGTGCCTGTCAGTCTGAATCTGCTCGTCACGAAGTACGCGTGTCTCGTGAAGCCGATGCGGATGGCACTGACGGGCACACGACGGTCCCGGAAATAGTGCTGAAATACATCGACTACGTGGCCGAGTTCGACGGCGCGGCGGGATTGATCAGCGACCTGTTCGTGGAGATCCTGAGTGGCGACGGGCCGAGACTGGACGTGAAGGTGTTGTCGCGGGTCGCCAACACACACGTGCGGGTCATCTGCGAACAGCGGCTGCGGCCGGTGGATGCCGTCTCGGTGGAGGTGGACGGGCTCAGCGTCAACTGCGTGGTGGACAAATTGATCAATGAACTGACAGGACGCGAGATCGCGCGCCTGCCTGTGCGAAACAGACTGTGCACACGCGTGGCCGTGGAGTGTGTCGAGGGGGGCGGCGTGGAGGATCACGAGAAGGAGGAGATACGCGCAGAATTGTTGCGGTATCTTTTCTATTTGAAAGACCGCAGTGGCCGAACTGGCCGGAACGAGGCGATCGATGACGATGTCGTCGTGTTGTTCAACGGGAAGAGTCGGCACAACGCCTGTTTGCCAGACGTGTGTCGCGACAAAATCGCCAGCGACAGGATGATGGGAGATATTCTGTTTGCCCTGTTCATCGCGCATGGGGACGCCGCCGGTCGCGCGGATGTGGACGCGGTGCTTCTGGAATGGGCCGGCGAATACGCTGTCCGCCACTGCAACGACAGAACCGATCTGTTCAGTGCCGTGTTGATGGACGCGATGGTGGATGTGCCCGAGCGGGCCACGCCGGTGGTGCGGCATATCCTCCGCATAATAGGCGCGGAGGATAAGGACTGCGACGGTGGGGGCCTCCGCGACAGGGGCCTCGATGCCGACTGTGACAGCGCGAGTACGTTTTTCTGCGCAAGGACTTTTGTGGAGAACAGAATTTCCGACTTGATCGACCTGACGTACTGCGTCGACGACCTCAAGGCGGTCGGGGCATTGCGTGCGCTGCGATTCTATTTCGCGACACTGGCACGATTGGGCTGCGCCCCACGCAGCACGGGGCTGTGCCAGTTGTTTTTCTACGCTCTCCGGCACCAGATGCGCGGCAACGTGGCGGCGCGTGTCTACGACTTGTGTCTGGAGCTGTGCAACTGCGTGTATGCGGCCTGTGGCCCGGAGGCGCTGAAGATTTTCGAGGAGTTTGTCCTCGACGCCAGTGCGCATTTCCAGCTGTTGTTCATAGAAATCGTCGCCAGGACGGTATACGGGGCTGTGGCCGTGGATGGCGGTAGTGGCACGGATGGCGGCAATACAAGGCTCGTGTTGGACGACACGACGACCATCGTGCCCATCGACGGGTTCGCGGCCGTCCGGATCCTGCCGATCACGGACGCGGCCGTCTCCTTCGTCCCTGTCTTCACACTTCCGGAGAATCTGGACAATTACACGATGCGACGCGTGTTGCGGCTGCCCGTCCGGCTGCTGTTGCGTTGCACGAACGTCGTCAAGACGGTGGAGACGTGGCTGCAGCAGCTCGAAAAGGCAGACACGCGCAGCGAACTGGAACACATGTGTTTCATGCGGCGCATCGGGCGCAACTGCGATCTGTGGAATAAGTTGTTGGCGGCCACCAAAAAGTATCTGCCGACGGTTGCGGTGCTCGAGGGCTTTGTCACGCAGACACAACGCCGACGATTCGCCGACTCGGTCAACAAGTCCGGCCAGCTGACCGCCGCCAGCGCCAACTCGTACCGTGTTTTCGGCAGCCTGTTCCACGACTGCTTCATCGCCCCGTTCATCTGCAATAGTTTTTTCGAAGCGTATGCGCAGCAGGGGCCCGAGACGTGGCTGCAGAAAAAGAATATCTACGACATCATTTTAAATTCGAGCGACTACACGGTGCACGTCTTCGAGTTCCTCTTCGACAAGCTGGCGGATGTCGCCAGTGACGTGGCCGTCGAGAAAATCTACCACATCATCCTGTCCCGTATATGCAACAGCAACAGCAACAGCCGAGACGGGGCCGGCAACGGGAACAGCAATGGGAACAGCAGAGACACGCGCGATAGTCACAACGGCGGGAATAATGCCAATACCGCCGGTGGCAACAACACGAGTTATACGCATTTCAATGCGCTCGGGATTTCGTTGGACATTCTGAAGTATCTTGTCAACAATATGCACAAGTGGGCCGTGGCCAGGTTTGTCGAATACGCACTGGCGGCTTACGAGCTGGTGTTTGTCCACTGGCTCGCGGCATTTTACTACGACATCTTCGGCACGGGCGTGCTGCTGCGGAACGCCTACGACGAAAGCATATTGGCGATTGTGTATCCGTACCAGTACTCGCCCGCCAATGCGGTCATTGTCTGCAAAAACGCGTTCACTGTGTTTGAATATCTCATGCGACGCGACTGGGTGTTCGAAAGCGGCCGGCTGCTGCTGTTTGTCTACAAGGAGTTGTTCAGCGAAGAGCATCGTTACCATTGCGCGCGGCTGCTCAATTTCTACGCGCCGATGCTGGCGCCGGAGGAGTTGGAGCTGCTGTGGAAGTTCAACCCGTCATTCAAATTCACGAACGCGGCGGTGCTATCGAAGGCGCGCGAGATCGATTCCAGGCCAGTACGCGTCTGGATCGCAGAAACACCACTGCCGGCGGCGACACCGGCGTCGATGGGTGCGGCAACAACAATGTGCCCGACAGCAGCGCGGCCAATGACACGCCCCACGATGCGCTCAATAAAATCGCGTCTGCGAACGAGAAGATCTATGTGATTGCAAATACGCCCGGCGAGTCCTGCATCGACTCCGTGGACATCCCCGAGTTCCATTACGATGGGAAGAGTCTCGAGACATTCGATATCACGGATGTCGACAGCTTGATCAACTACGACAGCAATGAGGAATATGTGCCCGGGGAGTCGGACGCGGATGTCTATGCGGATGTTTCGGACATCATGTTGTCCTCGGAGGTGCTTTCGATATGCGGCGAGGAAGACCTGGGCGTGTGGGAAGCCATCGACTTCATCGATCTGGAAAAGGACGGTGCCGGCGATGCAAAGAAGGTTGTCGGGAGGAGCAGTGCCGTGGAAGATAGCAGCGACGGCGATGCCGGCGATGTTGCTTCCGAAAACACGGGCGGCAATGGGGCTTCTGTCGATGTCACTGGCGGTGGCAGTTGCAACAAGAATGGCGGCAACCCGCCCAGCAACATTTCCTACATCGCCAATATTTCCATTGCGCCGTACGAAGACTGTCCCCTCGCCATCGTCGAGCTGTTTATCCGCTTCAAGATAAAGTCCAACGAGGTCGTGCAGCTCGCAAGGCGCAACATGGACAACATCAGTGTCCGGTATCTCGCGCTGTATTATCTATGCCTGTTCGACCCGCGCGAGGAGTATTTCGCAACGGTGTTCAAACTCAACGACCACGAACGCGCCCATGCCGTCGAATGTCTTGTCCTGCTCGTGGACGCCTTCGGGATCCAGCCATTCATCGGAAATATCACGATCGTGATCCGATCGGAGATGAGACACAAGACAACCCGGGAGGTGTTATTGCCGCTGATCTACAGACGTCCGGCCATCGCGTATGTACGGGATATCTACTACGAGCTGTATGTGATTGCCTACAGGATGTTTTCCAAGGGGGATGTCGACTATCAGTTACTCGAACTACTAATTCATCGCGTCGCCGTGTGTGGCTGTAAAGATACCCGTGATGGTGCCAACGACAACGGCGGCGCCTGCAGATTCACGCCGAAGACGTGGCACGCCGACGACTGCGAGATGAAACACTACACGAACATTCTCGATGAATTGCTGATGATCGTGGTGAAGGACGAATTTGCGCGGAACAAGTTCGTCGCATTATTCGAGGCGGGGGCGCTCGAGTTCGGGGAGATCGCACGGCTCGGCAACGCGGCTGTCGCGTTGCAATATGCATTGCGCTTCTACGAGACGAACGCGAGCATCCGGAAGGCACGCACGGAAATAGCTTGGTTGATCGGTGTCGAGAAGACGGTCGACCTGTCGGCGGCGATGATAAGATGGCTGGTCGAGACTGCCGACGACTACGACTCCCTGCACGGCGTGTACATCCGCCTGAAAGAGTCCACGGTGGAAAACCAGACGAATCTGCTGGCCGTGCTGATGCGGCTATTGCAGTCAAATAATGACCGGGCCGGGGAAATCTTCTGGGATCGCAGAGAAAACAGCATGTCCGGTAATTATCGGAACGAAAGAGAAATGCCCGCATTCGGCGGCAACGAGAAAGAGGAGCAGATCCAAAGCCGATTCCGCCGGATAAGCCAATGCACGACGATGGTCTTCGAATGGGTCTTCAAGCTCGTGAAGCTGCTGTTGACGCATCCGGCCGCGACAGTCGATGATCGGCTGATGGCGGCCGTCGAACTGGTGACCGACACGGTGCCGGACGCCATGGCACAGTGGCTGGCACAGAACGTGGCTGCCGCGAAGTGTCCCGGAATGGCCCTGTTGGTGGCTGATCTGATCGGCCGCGTGGACAGATCGGTGGCGCTGGAGCTATGCGCCCGCACGGCCGATGTGTTGCCGCAGCCGGACATCGACACGAACTACTGCGTGTTGTTCACGACGTATCCCAGGGGCTTCCCGTTCGTACGACAGTTTTACGACTGCTGTCACAGCTCGTGTGTGGTCGTACGAGACACCTGCACGGCGTTGTTTCTCGGCCAGTTCGGCCACGACGTCTGGGCGACAATACACTTCCTCCTGCGCAATGATTGGAAAGAGGTCCCCTCGGAAACGTGCGAGTATCTGTGCGCCTGTG
This sequence comes from Drosophila robusta, assembly GCA_035043565.1. NCBI lineage: Eukaryota > Metazoa > Arthropoda > Insecta > Diptera > Drosophilidae > Drosophila > Drosophila robusta. Next base: position 43,717 of record JAWNMW010000145.1, read on the forward strand.
CGCTTCATCGTATGCGGAAAAACACTTGTATTTCGGCCGGGGGGTCTCGCGGGCTGCCGAAAAAACTGTCGCTAAGTTCAAGTGGCTCTTCTACAAAGGAATCGACAACAAACAATTCATTCGCGGGGTGCTGGAGACTGTATTCGAGCAATTGGACCCGCCAGTCGTCCAGGAGTTCTACGCCCTGTTCCTCGTGTCGTGTCTCGCTGCGACCGTGGCGGCACAGTTTCTGCACGTGTTCGTCGCGTCGGGGGCCTCCTCCGCCAGCATCGAATTCCATCCGCGCGTCGTCTGTCCGCGGTTCTACGCCGCCGTCGGCGACAGGGCATTCTACTACGGCGCCATCAAGGCGGCCGGATCCGTTCGCGAAACAAAGGCGATCGCGAAGCTGTGTCTGTTCGAGGACCACGCAACGGCCGTCGACAGAATATTCGAGCTGTTCCGTGGCGTGGAGAACAGGGCGATTTCCTACAAAAAGGACGACCTGGATTTCGCCGAGCACGAACTGGCGCATATTTATAAGAACTTCCTGGAAAACTACACGGAGGACAAGACCGACACTCGCAGGGAGGCCAGAGACGGCAGAAGCAGAAGTAAGGAGAACAACGCCTGCCGGAATGCCGACGAGGGAGCCACCCGCGCCACAGACAGTCCGCATGTCCCCGTCACGCCCATCACAGCCACGCTCGAACTCGTCGAAGCCAAATTCGCCGTGTTGCTCGACGTGGTCGTCTGTGCCGACGGCATATTTTCCACGATGGACTCGGGGGCCCTCGACACCGTATTTGGGCTGATCAAGGAGGTTCGCGACGCAATCGCCACACTCACGGCCGTGCCTCGGTCCGCCGTCGTCTTCCCGAGACTCATTCTCTATTCGATGCTCTGTTCGGAAATCAACGAGTCGTTGATCATTTTCAAAAATACGCAGAACGACGCGATCTACGGCAGGTTCAGAATCTGGATGATGCGTTATCCCTCGCTCCTCTGTGGGATGGCCGACTGGAGCCAGTTCGTGCGCTGGCGTGTTTGTATCCACAACTTCGTCGTTTCCCAGATCGCGGAATCGGAGAAGAAGAAGGTGTCCGCGGGCATGTGCAAGCTCCACTGTTTCTACGCGTCCGTCGCCTTTTCCGAGCGCATGTACAAGCGGACAACCGCCATTCTCAACCGCATCGCCTCGGCGCAGCTTATCGAGCCGACAAATACGCTGCAGAAGTCGCTGATGGACATCGAGGCACTCTATGCAATGGGCGAGTATTCCACCCTCATCGGCGTCGTCCACGCGCTCAACGTCAATCGGCTGAGTGCGGAGGAAAAGGGCCGTGTCTACTACTGGGCCGCCAGGGCGTATCTGAAAATGAACAGACGCGGCGATCACGAGAAATACGCTTTGTTGAGTCGTCGAATGGCCGACATCATCGAGAATAGGAAAGAAGACGTGGAGGGGCTCAGGACGAAGCTGACCGCCGGCAATGGCGAGGGTGCCGACAGTGCCGCCTTCATTAATTACACGTGCAACAACACAGCCAATTCCTCGCTCAATGCCGCTTTCGGCCACAGTGCCAACTTGGGCTATATCCATTCCGGTCCCGATACTGGTACTGGTCCTGGTCCCGGTACTGCTTTCGATCCCGCGCCCAACTCCGCTCTTGCCGCGAATAATTGCTCGCTCGGTACGACCGCCGATACTGCGCGCAATTCCCTGCAGAGTCTGTACGCGATGAAACTGATAGACCTCATCAACGAACTGCCGATCGATGAATCGCGTGGATACGTCGTCGATTACCTGGCCAACGGCGATCTGGCAAACATCGAGTTCATTCAGCCGCACAAATTGTTTTTTTCCTTCCGTTTCTCTCCTCGGCCCACTTCCTGGCCAAGAAATCCCCCTTCTGGCGGCATCGCTGGAAGCACACACGCTATTCGACTCGCTCTGTGCTTCGCCGGATCCGCACTACACTTCCGTGGTCGACGCGTACAATCGCGCCGTAGAGACATTCTCCGCGCGCACTCCGCAGTTCGATGCCGCGATCGACAACGCCTTCGACGCCGACATCGTCTCGTCATTCGATGTCCCGGGCGGTCTGCGCATTCTTCATTTATTCAGCAAGGCCGTCCCCCTGCCGGGCGAATACACCGTCCATAGAAACAACTACGACAATATCAGAACAATGTGCTATGTCGAGGACTTCCACTGCCGCCACGACAGAAATAATCATGTTTTCCACGTCCGCAACACCGACGGCACCCTCGTCAAGATTATCCGCGACCGCAACACCGACGGCACCGCCAACAATAATTCTTCCAATCCCACCGAGCCCGTGCTCATGAACCAGATCATCTCCTACATCTCAACCATCGGCAAAGGCCATCGTCTCGACAAAAGCAAATATGCGCCGTCTCTACTTCAGCGCGGCGGCACAGTGACCGTGCACGATTGTTTCGCCTTCACCGTCGACTCCGCCATTCGCTTCCACCTGTTCAGAAAAAACATCCCTGCCCATTCCATATTCCCCGCCCATCTCGACGTCGCCAAAGATACACGAGTGCTCAGTTTCATCGGCCACGCTCTCCAGTGGCAGTCGCTTCTTCGCGAAGAAATCATCGAACGTATCGGAGACCCGAAAGACTACTATGCTTTCAGAAATAATTTCATCTATTCCTACTCGTCCGCCATCGCAATTCAGTATCTTCTGGCCATCGACGAAATCGCATTCGATTCTGCTTATGTAGACAGAGCAACGGGAAAGCCATATCTCGATTACAAAGGCACCGCTCTGAAGAGAAATACACTTTCTGATAATGATCGTCCCCATCCCGCCAACCCCTCCGTTCATCCTAGCATTATCGCCAATCTTCCTTTGGATCTCGGTCTTCGAAAATTCTTTATTCGTCCCAATATTTCATACTTGTTTGGCGAGGAAGGCAAGAACGGTCCGCTTCTACTTATCGTATCCCGCTTCGCAGAGGCCTTCACGGAAAATCCCTTCGGCCAGAGGGCGCTCGAATTCTTCTTCGGCTCCGCCAAGGCCGCCGAATGCAATGCTAGAATCACAAAGCTCATTTACAACGGCGTTCTAGAAAATTCTAATTCCTGCGAATTAGTGATCAGCGACATGTTAAATCCAAAACTAGGCTTGACTTTCGACTTGAAAATGTTTCCATGGTTATAAAATCACTTCTCCCTTTTGTTTTATACGATCCTATAAAGATATGGTTGGTTTACAGAGTTTATTTATTCATCCATCGTCTTGTATTTATTAAATTTAAAATTATACATCATTTTTTTATTTCTGTTTCTTTTCATGCATTATTTTATTTTTGCTTTTATGCTTTTTTGCATAATTTATTAGCAAATTTATCTATCTAATTAACTATCTATCTAATATACTGTATATATAACTAATATATTATCTATATATCTATATAACTAATATACTAACTATCTAACTAACTATCTAACTAACTATCTAACTAACTATCTAACTAACTATCTAACTAACTATCTATCTATCTAACTAACTATCTAACTAACTATCTAACTAACTATATATCTAATATACTAACTATCTAACTATATATCTAATATACTATCTAACTATACTATATATATATAACTAACCAATTAACTAACTAATATACTATCTAACTAACTATTTATATATCTATTTAAATATCTATCTAATATACTATCTATATATACTAACTATCTAACTATCTATCTAATATACAATCTGATATACCATATATCTAATATACTATATATCTAACTAATATACTGTATATCTAACTATCTATCTAATATACTATATATCTATATATATATATAACTAAATATACTATCTAATTAACTAACTAATATACTAATATACTATATAACTAACTAATATACTATATATCTAATATACTGTATATATAACTAACCAATTAACTAACTAAATATACTATATATATAACTAATATACTATCTAACTAATATACTATCTGATATACTATATATCTAACTAACTATATATCTAACTAATATACTATATATCTAACTAACTATACTATATATCTAACTAATATACTATCTAACTAACTAACTAACTAACTAACTAACTAACTAACTAACTAACTAACTAACTAACTAACTAACTAACTACTAATCTAACTAACTATATATCTAACTAACTATATATCTAACTAACTATATATCTAACTAACTATATATCTAACTAACTATATATCTAACTAACTATATATCTAACTAACTTATATCTAACTAATATCTAACTAACTATATATCTAACTAATATACTATCTATTTAAATATACTAACTAACTAACTAATATACTGTATATCTAACTATTTATCTATCTATCTAATATACTAACTAATATACTGTATATATATCTAATATACTAACTAATATACTATATATATATCTAATATACTAACTAATATACTGTATATCTATCTAATATACTAATATACTATATAACTAACTAATATACTATATATCTATCTAATATACTAATATACTATATATCTATATATAACTAATATACTATATATCTAACTAACTAGCTAACCAGTTAACTAATAGTATATTTAACGGATGTTTATTTATATGTTATTTTATATATAAATGTCTATCTTGCAATTTTTATTTTATTATTTACTACCCCAAATGGACAAACTACCTAAAAAATACAAAAAGGATCTTTACGAATCCGACTGTTACAAAAAATACAAAAAGCTTCAAAAAAGCAACAAAGAGATTGTTGAAAGGTCTGAAGATATTTCAGGGGAAAAGACTGTGTGCGAATTGAATGAAAAGGCGAAGAAGGATGATTCGAAAGCGACAAAGGATAGTGAAAAAAGCAAGCGTATGAGTGATAGCGGTGGAAAAGTTGAAGATAGTATTGTAGATATCACTGAAAAAAATAGAAGGTGTAAATTGAATGATAAGGCGAAGAAGGATGGGACGAGGAGGAACAAGGATAGTGAAAAAAGCAAGGAAAGTCGGGCGGAAAAGTCGAAAGAAGTGACCGAAGAGTTTGAAAGGGGTACGATAGGCAAAAAGATTACCGGAAAAAAAGATAGCGAATGTGAGAAAAAGACGAAGGAGCTTATTGATAAATTATACGACCGGAAATATTTGGAAAAGCCACTGCAAACGAATCAAGCGAAAGAATACAACACGAATGGATCGGGCGGGGAGCATCATAACGATGGTATTGGCGTTGCCTGTGAAAAAAAGGGACATAAAGCGAATAGTGGCGGAGAGGTGGTTGCGGGGGATGAAAGATATTACAAGAAAAGAGACAGTTATGAACAAAGAGATAACTACGAAGACGGCGTCGGATACATGCGCAACAAATACCAGAGCAAGTCATATAAAGACGATGAATATGGCGGTAACTACGGTTATTTGGAAAGGGCCAAATACAGAAACCGGGTCCGTGTCCGGAAAAGATACCGGGACTATGATTGTAACGAATACGACAGTAGAGACGCCAGCAAGATGGACGACTACGAGAACAATAGCAGGGACTATGACTTCCGAAGATACCACGACTTCGATCGCGGCAAATACGAGGTGGACGAGTACACGCAGTACGACAATAGATATTACAACAAATACGGGGCCGACAACAAGTATGATAGTTATAACAGGAAAAGGTACAACGCGCCGGCGGAAGATAAGAGGCAGCAGAAAGGCGACAGGAAGACTGAAAGGGGTGCGAGGAGGAAGGAAACAGGAAGCGATGGGATAATAGCGGTGTTTGGCCGCGGGAAAAACGCTGTTCAACGTGTGGACATCACCGAAATGCATGCCAAGCTTATTTGCATGGTAAAATATAAAAAAGTGATTCGGGAAAGTATTGCGGCAGGGAATGCGAAAAGGACACGAAAGGACGAAGACACGAATGAAATGGCAGACGACAACGGCGATCGATCGGACGAAATGAAAACAGTCGAAGACGCGTTTGGGCCGGGCACAGTGGATTTCGGCAAGCTGGAAACAATCATTGGATTTTTCCGAAGATCGGAAATTGAGTTGATCAAATCGGCCGGAACGGGAAAGGATTTGGCCGTGGAAGACAACGGGCAACCATCCGAAACACAGAAGGAAACAGCGGGCGGGCCGATCAGGCAAACAAAACTGCCGAAACGAGCTTCTGTGAAAAACAAGGCCGTCGAACTAATGCAGATAACCCATGATCCCCGGTATTTGCACTTCATAAAAAAGGCGTGTGGGCTCAGCAAGGCCGATGCCTGGCAGTATCTCAGGGCCCAGAACAAGAAACTGGCCGAACGGGCCAAACGGAACAAGGCATTTCTGCCCGACCGCATGGCGGTAAAGGCAGGTTCGAGAAAAACTGCCGATAGAAACACAGGCGTCATTGAGCCCGGGCCGTCCGTGGCTGCTGTGTGTGCAGTTTCTTCCGGCCCAGTGATAGCCGCCGCTCGGCCCGCCAGCACCGTCGAGCCACCCCTCCAGAAGAAACTGCACACACAACAGCCAGTTCGCGGAATGGAAATATCCGCCGCCACTGACAAAAAGGCCGTGAATAAAGTTTTTCTGGAGCGCATACCAGAAATCGCCGATATCGTCCCGCCGGAATTCGACTGGCAGGAGTTCGAATATTCCGTTTACAAGCACGGCAACAGCATCGAACACCTTTCCAAGGCAATCAACCTGCCCATGAGCGACTCAATTCTTGTCTACTATTTGTTTTATCACCGCGTGACCACAGACTCCCCCACCCTGGCACGCATCATTGTCCAGCGCGATTGGACCAACGAGAATAAACACCTCTTCGAACTCAATTTCAAAAAACACGGCAACAAACTCTGGAAATACCAGATCGGTTGCTACGAAAAAGACCTGGAAATATACTACCGCTGGTTCTGCGAAAATACAGTCGCAGATATTTGGACGGATGACGAAAAAATTATTTTCGCACAATTTATCGAAACTCACAAAGGCAAGTGGAAAGAACTTGCTGAAAAACTTCCTGGGAAAAACGCCCGGGAGGTCAAGCAGTATTACACATTCCATTATAAAAAAAACCTGGAAGAATCGAATAAAGAGACCTGACATAGAATTATCACTGATCACTATCTGCAGATCCCGCATACCTCCCGCTCGTGGTATCTCGTCGTAGTCTAATATCAAGACATCCCTATTCTAATATTAAATTGTTCATACTTTCATTTCATTCCTTACCTATTTGTTCGCCAATCTCATGTTGATTTTTATTCTCCATTTTTAACTCGTAAAGCCACTCCCCTTCTGTTTTCCAATTAACATATCAAATTATATCGGATTGCTTAATAGCATCTTTGCTATCATTTGTAGTCTTCGCTCCTGGCATTCGCTCTTACTTTGAAATTTATTGTTCATAATTATTTACTGCCAATTACCGAAAACCATGAGAATCAAGTGCAATCAATAAATTACTTTTTATGAGTTATTCGAAAGACTTACATCTCAAAAAGTATTTTTAATCAAATTTTTAATCAAAATATAGCATAGCCAACACGCCCCCCATTTATGTCGTTCTAATCAAATATAAACTAACAATAATTAAAATATACCTGAACTGGATGCCGCGAGACTTCTACTCACAAAATTCCTCCTGCTGCCATCGTACCATTTTCCCCTATTTATTTAATAACTATCTTGAATTTAGATTTTATTTAGGATTTTGATGTTTCTTTGCTCGTTTGAAAATATCAACCATATTAAATCAGTTTAGATACTCTGATTTAATTCACAGAAATGTTTAATTAAATTACATCCTTCAATATAAACAGAATAATACTTTATTCACATAAATACCATATAAATGGCTTTGATTCCCAATTAAAACCCGAAATATATCGAATAATCGTTTTCATCTTCATCATTCACTGACTCGTATTCCTCCCTTATCGATTCTTCTTCCTCAGATACTGTCGTAGCAATATCTTCATCAATAATCATACTGGAATTATCCATTATAAAGGGTTTAGCAAATCGTCGTAAATGTATTACAACAGGTAAATAAAACAAAACAAAACATCGTCATACTTGTCGTAGGTTTGTTATGTCAAACCTTCCTTCGCGTCGCTCCATAACTTCATAGAACCGAGAGATTCGTAATCATTTCATTTATATTCTTAAATTCGATCGAAATTTTAAATAAATATCATTTTCTCAGAAAAATTCTTTAGAACAAAATTACAACAACTTTGACAATGCCAATTTTTAATCTCATATTTTTTATAATTTTTATAATTTTTATATTTTTCATAATTTTTATAATTTTTATAATTTTTATATTTTTCATAATTTTTATAATTTTTATAATTTTTATAATTTTTCATATTTTTTGAATTAACATGTTTGTATGTTTTGTAATATAACTAACTTCAGACTCTTATTCTTATTTTAAATAAATCAAATTTACAATTTATTTATTTTTTTCATACATTTTTTGTAAATATGACTAGCTGACTTTTCAATTATCATTTGAACTAACAAAACCTAAATACAGCAAATAAAAAATCACGCATATTTATCATTTCATTTAAAATCAATTTAAACTCGCCTGATTTTTTATTTGGATTTATCTAGACTTATTATTCTTTACTTTAAATATATCATAAAAATAACATCATCGTAATCATGAATAGCACAAATATCATCTTATTTAGTTACATACTCTGCAATTTTATTTATTTATTTATCCATTTTATTAAAAACGTTATAATGACATATAGAAACAGCCTCAACAAAGACTATACGCCTAAAAAACTAATTTGTTCAAATAATTCCTGTCTATATCAAAACACTTCCTTCACTCCATACATATTTTTAATTTCAGAACTCCTTTCAAAACTTCCTTCACCATAACTATCCACAAATTTCTGTTTTTTAAATTTTTATAGAAAATTTTAAACACCCAATAATGCTGCAAGAAACCTACAATGAGTTTTTGATAGAAAAGCTGATGAAAATCTTCTCGAAAAAAGAACTAGATGCATATTTGGACGCCAATGAAAAACAGAGACCCATCGTTCTAAGAGTAAACACACTACTGAAAAGAAGAAAAGATCTCGTAAATATCTTGAAAAACAGAAATGTAGAGCTTGATAATCTAGAATGGTGTGATAGCGGACTTATCGCATATAAGTCAAAAGTCCCCCTAGGTGCAACACCAGAGTATCTCGCAGGTTATTATATGATACAAGGCGCTTCTTCTATGCTTCCCGTTCTCAGTATGGAACTCAAAGAAAATCTCACAGTTGTCGACTTATGTGCCGCTCCAGGTGGAAAATCCACTCATATCGCCGCATTAATGAACAATACAGGCATCTTATATTGCAACGATCTCTGCAAGGAACGTACATTTGCTCTTAGAGCAAATCTACAAAGAATGGCAGTAACAAACAGCATAATAACTAACATGAACGCAAGCGAATTTAATGTAGGAAAAGTCGATAGAGTTTTGCTGGACGCACCTTGTTCCGGAACAGGAATAATAAGTAAAGATTCAAGTATCAAAACATCGAAAGAAGAAAAGGAAATAAAAGCAATATCTAAAATTCAACAGCATCTCATATTACACTCTTTCGATATGCTCAAGAAAAATGGTATATTAGTCTACTCGACTTGTTCTATTTTGGTCGAAGAAAATGAGGAGGTCGTTGATTATTTGTTACGCATGAGAAATGATGCACGCATTTGTGAACCTGATATAACCGTGGGACGCGACGGGTTTACAAGATTTCAAAAAAAGATTTCCATGGCTCAATGAATTCTGCAAAAAGAATTTATCCACATGTCCACAACATGGATGGGTTTTTTTATTGCAAAATTCGCAAGATATAAATAAAATATATTTTAGATAATCATCATTAAATAATTAAGTCGATTTTATAGTTTGGGATTCATATTTTCCTACCGTAAGGTGGTTCTGTATTTTTTGATAATTTATTTGTTCAACAATTAATCATTATTTTTTTGAACTAATATAACTATAACCATAATAAATTGCATATTAGCTAACGCTTTATTAAGAATTCTCGTTGTTTATTTTTATTTTTTTATGTAAATATCGTAAATTTGGTATTCTAAACTTTCTTTTAAACTCGCTCTATTATATTTTTTAATAAATACTCTTATGTCGGGAAGATTCTTTTAGAACCAGATCACGACCAACTGTTAATTATACTGTGTCAAATTGAAAACTAGCAAATTCATTTTTTGTTTTTAACCAATTAATATATCTTTTGTTAATATTTAATCTGTTTTACAACTACTCTATTATGTATTTAAAATATCATAAATAAATATTTACTAATTCATTGTGAAATAACTATTGCTAATGTTCTTCTGTGCCAGTGGTTGTTAAAATACCTGGAGTGATAAATTCCTCTTTAAAACCTTCAATGCAAACCGATTTATAAATTGGTGCTACTCAAAGTGTTTTAGATTTTATTATTTATATAGTTACTTGACTATTTTAAATATCACAAAAATATTTGTATTGGGAAAAAATTATCATAATTAATATGTAAAAAATGTTCATAACATTTATATTTAAATGATTTACATTTTTTAAGCTATTAATTATGATAATAATAATTCAATAAATTTCTTATGCAATTTAAACACAAAAACTTGATGATTGTGTCTAAAATATCTATTTTAAATATAGTTTTGCACGAATTTATTGTGCAATTACTTTTTTATATTTTGAATTCATGCGATAGTATTTTGATAATAAAATAAATAACATTTTTTTAAATATATAATTTAATAATATAATTTTACTGAAATATATATTCAAACTGAACAATAGTGTAAAACATTCTTATTATTAGTTTTAATAAAATTATATTTTTCAAAAATACCACTTAAAAATTGGGCTAATTCTTACAATATCAATTATAATAAAAAAATGTTGATTTTAATTTGCTGTTATTTTTATAAGTTTTATTTAAATTTGAGTTATTATGATTCATACGATTTCGAAACAAATTATTATAATCTAATTTGACTTTTAAACTGCAAAAATAAGATTTTGATTTAGAAAATGCCGATGTGAAAAATATATATTACGTATTCAACACTTTCTAATTTGATATATAATGTTATATATAATAATAATTTATATCCCTTTCTGTAGATTTAGTAGAATAAACCTTTCTTAAAGTCGCTCTATGACTGCATGAACTTCGAATAATCATAAATTTGTAATTTATTAAATTTATATTCTGCAAATTAGATTTTTAATTTTTTTAAATAAAACTCTTATGTCAGAAAAGAATTTCGGAGAGCAGGCTCTCAACCAACTCCCTTAATGTTAATAAGCATTCAGATGTAATAAGTAAAATTTTATTCATAATAGACTTATAAGTCCTTGAATTTAAACAAAAAAATCGCTGAATTAAAAAAACTTTTTTATTTATTTTTAATTGTTTATAAAATAATTACTCAAGCATCTTACATTTTTATAATTATCGTTTTAAAGCTTAATTACTTATATTAAAAATCAAAACATATTATTATCTGAAAAGTTTTAATTTTAATTCTAATTATTAAACCATAAAACTTTGAAATTCAATTTTAGAAATCGGATCAATTTTTTAATCAAAAATTATTGTACATTTGTTTTAAAGAATTATTTCTAACTTACTAAAAAATATTTTTTCATATATAAATAAAATTTACCGAATATTCTATGATTTATTTATTATTATTTTTAGCAAAATTACATTATAAACACGCTAATCTCATAACTCAGAAACAAAGCTGGAAATAAACGAATATGTATTAACATTTAAAATGGCTATTGTATTTTATTACTGTATCAAATACAACCCCAAACACGTGAATGCGTTTACATACTTTGCTTTAAATGTTGTGTTTGTTCATTTTTGTGTTTTGATATTTTCATTATAAAATAATATAATTTTTTAACAATAAACTAAGGCTGCAATTTTTGCAAATCAGAAGACTTGTCATGCTATAAAACGTTTAGAAAATATTATTATATTATCAGTAGTATGTTTGCAGCCCGCTACATGGCAAAATAGAATTAGTAAAACATTCCTGGAATCGAGGTCCAACTGGTAGATGGGTCTCCATGGCCTGTAGGTAGCCGGGGATTTTAGTGGATGCGAGTCCCACAATACTAACACAGGATACCCGTCGGAAAGTGGTCTGCGTAGGCGGGCTATTTTATCAGACAGCAAAAAATAATATTAAAACATTTGTGTCGAAATCAAATATATAACCCAATTAAGTTTTTTGTAGAAATACGTATTTATATTTGAATTGAAATTTACAAAAAAATGATAGGGTGCTTCATGATATTTTGAAACATCATTTTTGCATTATGCAGAGTTATTTATACAGGACAGTAAAAAAACAAAATCATTAAAACCAGTCTCTTGATTACTACTAAGCGTATCTAAAAACCACTTTTAGTGCAAATATACATTTTCAATTCTTTTACCTCCATTTTATATCTTAGTAGACTTCTATTACTTGGATACAAGTGCTAATAAAAATGTTTTTTTTTAATTTTTTGTATTACAACAATAACAATTTTAATTTTTAAATTGATGATAAATAATTTCTGAATTTTATTGAATATATGTTTGTTTTAAAACATGGTTTTTATTGATTTTTTTAGATTATTAATTTAAATTTTTAAAACTCAAAATTTGTCGTGAAAATATTTCTGCATTTTTTTTAATCTTTAAATTGGTTTTATGAGCCTTAGCTGCCGTTTATTATGTGTATGATGAAATCATGTTTTTAAAATCACGTTTGATTTATGTTGTGAGCCGAATTTTAAATATATTTAAAAACTTAGTATCTGTTCAAATATCAAAATAAAATTAATACTAAAAAATTATAAAATGTTTCGGACTGAAAATTGGGGTTTGTTCATTGACAATGACTTATGGATGAATTATCAATAACTAGTTTTGCTGAAAACAAACAATAAATAAAAACAAACTAAAACATTAAACTTATAAATTGATTTATATCTTTTTTTTCGCGACAACGAAGGGAAATCCTCATGGAGAACTGCTGTCTCAGTAAACCTGTATATTAGATATTGTGAGACTTTTACTTACCAAAACCCGCCGTTGACTCTGGTCCTGTAGGACTATCGTATCTGTGCGGCATTGATTTCATAAAATTAATTTAGCAACTTTATGCATCTAAAAGTTTACAGTAGCGCATACAAATAGTAAAACTTGTCATTAATGCGTGTTAATTATAAAATGTCAAAATACATACTCCTAAGAGTATGGCATTGATGAAATTGTTTTTCACTGGCAGTTTGTTGGTTTTATTGTGTTACTTAAATATTTTTAAAACTTATCAAGAATTTATTACGTTAAAATAACTCGATTCTTGGTATAATGAAAGGATTAATTTGTTGTATAACAAAAAATATGAAGTGTGAATATTTATTGGCATTAGAGATATAAATCATTATAATATATAACATGAAGCATTGGTTTAAAATGTCAGTAAGAATAATTATTTAAATGTTTGTAATTGCAAATAAAATTGCTTACATAAATTTAAAACTTTAAACTAAACGATCAATGCGAAAATTATCATTGAATACAGATAAATTAGCAAAAACCTACTATAATGTTACATTACCAATGTTCTTGGTACAAAAAATATATTTTGAATTTAAAATAGTCTTTATTGCGGGTTTTTTTACATTTTTATTCAATTTGACGTGTTTGAAATATCAACATTGGTAAAAAAATGTTGATATTTCAAACATAAAGAATATTTATTTAACGCAAGCTACCATATAGAAAAAATTGAACTCGGTTTTTACCACAAAGCGGTGTTTAATTAATAGTTAAAATATTAGCAATGATAATTTAATATGATTCTGTATAGTTAAACAAAATTCCTATCAATGCAAATTAAAAATATAAAAAAAAATGAACAACATGATATTGTATATTATATTCATTTAAATATGTTGCAATATATTTACAACTAAATTAAACAGGTAATTACACAATATTAATTTTTAAATGCTTTTTATTATGTTACTTATTCATTATTAAAATAACAAGATGCTGTATTGTACAAATATGTTTAAAGCTACAAAAAACCAAATAGTCATATCCGTAGTTTCTTGCTTGAACATAGATTTGATTCAAATATTAGACTATATTTAAAATATTATTTAATGTTATATATTATAATGATTTATACCCCTAGTGTTAATAAAACATTCTGCATTTAATTCTTGCTAAAAATAAATATAAAAATTGTGCAATTACTTTATTCAACAAAATAGCACTATAATTGTAAGCCTTGAATTTTAAATAAATGAATTAACGAGTTCAATCAAACACGTTGCATTAAATAAATATATTTTGATAAAATTTATTTAAACTACTGATTTATGTTTCTAATCATTTTAAATAAAAATTAATTCTTAAACAAGCTGAATTGAAGAAAATAAATAAAGAACTTGAAAATATTACAAAGTTTTTATTTGATAAATGAAAAACCAAAAATATTCTTTGAAAATTATTTGTTTTAACTATTGTTTCAAAAACCAAATTAAAATAATTAAAACAAAAGGTTCAAAATGATACTCCAAATAACATTCATAATGAAGCTGGTATGGGGTTGTGTACCTATGCAATACGGAAATACTCCAATGAATCCTAATATGATGAATGGAGGTATGGACATGTATTGTAAGACAAGCTTGCAAGATATGATGCAATGCTTTGGCAATAATGGATATGGGAACGGACTACAAAATTTGCTGAATGGTTCAGACAAAAACTCATATATTCACAAGCTAAAGAAATGTATGCGCAAAAACTCGAATAGCCACAGATTTCCATATAATGGCAATCCCTTGTACAACAAAAAATTACACAAAAAAGATTTGATTTCTAGCCATAGATTTAAACCAAATGACAAATTTTTAAATAATTCTAACGGGTTTCCTGACGCGTCTAATGGTATAAAACCAGATGTAGTAGTTGTTCCATTAATTATTCCCGGTGCAGTAGGAGGCATGGGCAATGGGCTTGGTCCAAATGCAATGGGAGGCATGGGCAATGGGCTTGGTCCAAATGCAATGGGAGGCATGAGCAATGGGCTTGGTCCAAATGCAATGGGAGGCATGGGCAATGGGCTTGGTCCAAATGCAATGGGAGGCATGGGCAATGGCTGGTTTGGGAATATGAACAATGCCATGATGCAAAATTATAGTAATTGCCACAACAATATGCTCAAAGACGTTAAAAGTCTGTGCAAAAATTTTTCAAATGTTTATGGCAATGGAAACAATTTGAGTAATCTTGGTACTGGATTTGGTAATATGAATGGCGGCGATTATTATGGCTACAACAACTATGGAAACAACATGTGGAATCCAGGTTTTAACAATTTTAATCAAAATTGCATGGGAAATAATCCGCCTATTCAGGCTTCCCCCTTTGTCAATAATTATTCTGGAGTTGCTAATAATGCGCCTCCTCCAGTTACTGTTAATAATCAGCCTGTTAACAACCAGCCTAATTATTCGAACAACCAGCCTAATTATTATAACAACCAGCCTAATTATTCGAACAACCAACCTAATTATTATAACAACCAACCTAATTATTCGAACAACCAACCTAATAATTATAACAACCAGCCTAATAATTATAACAGCCAGCCTAATTATTATAACAACCAACCTAATTATTCGAACAGCCAGCCTAATTATTATAACAGCCAGCCCAGCAATTCACCATATAATTATATACCACCTACTAATACTCACTATAATAATCCCACAAATAATGGGTATAGAAATTTCAACGGTAATTATGATCAAATGAATTACAATAACATGGATCATAGCCGGCCTGTTCATTACAACAATTATATACATGAACAGAATAGGCGTAATATAGATCATAACCGTCCTTATGATAATCCTAGCCATTACACTACATATGATTCATATACAGATCCTCATTACACTAATCCTGCCTATCATCAACATAACAACAAACAATTGCATAGTAATAATACACGCAATTATAGAAACACTGATTATGGTTTTAATAATTATGATAATGATTTATATAGAAGCACGCAATACGATTTTTTTAGAGTTGACGGGAATAGAACTCAAAATCGTGATAATAATAATTATTACAATAGAGATTATCACAATAAACAATTCAGGGGTAATCAATATGAAGCTCCTGAAAGACATGATCATATGCCAAACAACAACAATTTCCATAGTACTTCGTTTCATAATAATAGGAATTATTTATTCAAAACGGAGGATAGCGAAGATCTTATAGAAAAAGATGTCAAAAAATGTTCAGATTCTATGTTTTCAAATAAAAATTCAGATTATTGTAAAGAAATAAAGCTAGAATTTGATAATATAGTTAAAAACAAAAATCATAGTAATAATAATGGGTTTAAAGAACAAAAAAACAATGATGAATCTTCTGAAAGGTCCAATACTGCATATAAAGAAGCTGTTATTAAATGTAAATGTTTAGAAAAAGTAAAGAATTAGAAGATTGTAAATGTGAAAAAGATGAGGATTATATTGTGTAAATTTAATTAAACCATATTTATAGTATTTTATTTATGAAAGGTGTTATTTATGTAAAGTTCCTTATTTTAAAACAGATTTTATATAGTTTTGAATGTGGTTCAAATAATAATTTGTAAAAAACATACTTCGATAAATATAAATCATATTGTTTTGATTTACAAATTAAACTCTTCTTTAATATGTGTTTTTTATAACTACTATTTTTCGGAAAGTTTTAGTGGGTCGTAATCTTATTCTAAAGGAATCTTTTCGGACATTCCAAGTATTTATTTAAAATTTTTAAATGTTATGTATGATAATAATTTATACGCTAATGTTAATAAACATTCACATAAAATCAAATTAGAATTATAAATTTAACAAATTACATGAAGTCATCGAGCGACTTTAAAGTAAGATTAATATACGAAATTATAACATTTTTAATTTGAAAAATTAATTCGATAGTTATTTAAAATTAATAAAAATATTTTAAATTTATTCTTGATGTTTATATTTTAACATGTGGTTTACAAACGCAACGATTTGTTTGTTTATTAGTTAAATTTTAATAAGTGCGTAAAAAATACATAATATTTATTTCGTAATTATATATAAAATGTTGTCATTAGCATATTTTTAAAAAATATATTTACTTATTATTAATTATACATATCGATATGTTTTATTATCTACGAACATAAATACGTAAAATCAGTTTTCATGAAAACTAACCTCTTACATAATATTATTTTTTCTGTAAATAATATAAACTTTAATTTGGGTTTTAAATGTTACACCATAAATGAACTTTACAAGTTTTTTTGCATTAAAAAGTTAGCTCTTAGACAGAATATATTTTTCAAAGATTAATATAAAGCAACTAACATTTTTTATTGTGCCGTTAACTTTTTTTGACTTGTTAATGTAGTTTCGATTTTCATTTCATATAAAATCTACTTAAGCAATTTCATAAAAACAATTATTATTAAGATTTTTTTTTGTTATATACTTGATCAATTTTTATGTCTACTTAAGTAAAATACGATTATTTGCAAAATTAAAACATTAAATTATTAATATGATTTTTTTCATCAGAAAATAATATTAGTCACGTGGTAAAAAAATAAATTGTTTTTAAAACTTGAACTCAAGTACCAAATTTTGTTTTAAAAATTGTATTTAAACAAAATGTTTTTAATAGTTAAAATAAATTATTGTGTATGTATTCAAATCGACAAAAAATAGTATAATTCTAATAACTAATTCAGATGTTTTTTAATAAATTAGAATTTAATAATATTGTAAGAAATCAATAACTTATAAAAAAGCAATTATTTTTTTGATCGGTTAATAAAATATATTTACAAGATATTGATTATTCAAATCAATTTCACACCATAATATGATTACTAAGACATCTATGTCTAGACTGAATTATAAACTAATAAAACTCATAAAAAAACCGTGTATTTATAAATATTAATTTAAGCTACATAATTATGATAATGGTATTACTCAGAATTTTACAAACACGATTTTTCAGCGTATAATAATGGTTATCAAAAAGCATTGCTTTTTGAATGTATTTGTTTAAAAGTATTAAACATATTTTTTGTAGATAATCAATTTCAAATACAAATGATATAATATGTTGAATTTGAAAATCATATGATGAAAATACGTAAATTTATCAATATTATAGTTTCATCATAAAACATTTGATTTCAAATTTTCGATTCAAAAATCATTTGTTTAAAATGTTATATTTTCCATTTGATATTACAAGCTCAAGTATCATATTGATTTGATTGTTTCATTATATTATTTCTAACTATAGCTTTTATTACAAATAAAAATTTCAAAAAAATGAAATCAATTTTTTATATGATTTTCTTATTTTTCGATATAATAAAAGCAATATTTTTTTATGAAAAAAACAGGAAAGGGCTTTATATACATAAAAGGTGAAAAGGTAGGTTTGGGTCCTGTTGAGAAAGCAACAGATTTTTTGGTGTCTAATTGTTCTACACCTTCATTTTCTTTAAATTTACGTGATAATGAATCCAAGGCATCATTAGATATGTCTGGAGAAAACAAAGAACTCGTTGCTTTAGATCAAAATACAAAAACAGAACAATGCTTTAAGTTAGTTCTCACCCCCAATAATGATTTCGTGATCATGAACGCTGGCAAATGTTTGCATTATAATAAAGAAGAAAAAAGTTTTATCATGAATATTGCAATAGAAATCCAACACATTTTAATGTTTTATTTGAAACATCAATAATGCACGGTGAAGATTTGCCACCGAGTGGACCAAAAAAATATTCACCCTATACTAATTATATACAAAAAAAAATTAGACGAAAAATAAGAAATTAAAAGAGAGTTGTTTAGCAAAAAATATACATAAGAAACAAAAAATCGTTTGTTGGCAAAATGTTGACATATATTTTTATATTAAATTTTAGTTAATTTATAAAATATTTATTTTGTGTTGAGAAAATTTATTTAAACATATAGCGACTGGATTAAAAAGCATAACGTTGATTTTAAAAATAATACATTATAACATGGTTTTTAATTGATTACCAAAAGTTTATTGCATATTAATTTTAGTAAATCATGATTCTATGACATTTTTAGAATAAAGATCAATGCTTAAATAATAAACTTTTTAAATTAATTTTATTGTGTTATGAATTCAAAAAACAAAAAATACTAAAAATTAAATAATATCACTACTCAATTTTAATTTAAGAATAATGCTGTTAATTTTGTAAAAAAGTTTTTAAATATTTTATTAGAAGTATTTAAATTTGATATTTGCTTAAGAACATTAGAAAATTGGTAATGTTTATAAATCAAATTCGATAGGTTTTTATATTTGTCGTAAATATAATTTTTTATTAAACACCAAAATATATGTTTTCAATATTTTATTCATAATGAATACTTCGTTGTTATAATTTGATAAATAAATATTTTTTTGCACCGACAAAACTTACAATGTTTTAAAGAAAAATTTTTGACCTTAATACGAAGTGATCTATGGGAGTACCGTACCACTTTAACAATACTATAGGATTTGACAACTAAAAATTCACCTCGGCTATTGGCTCCGAAGGCCCTATCTTACCGCTTAGGTATTGACTCCACAAATCATTAAATTAACTTTTAGAAAGTTGAGCTAAAATAAAAAGTTAGATATTGCGTACATTAAAAAATTGAAATAATATTACTTGCATGTAAAACAAAATATAAAATAATTGTGTAAGATCAGAGTATTTATATAGTTATTTGTCTTAGTTTAGTTGGTATTAAAAGAGAGCTATTTGCAAACTTAAATAGTAAAAACAAAAATGGCAAGATTTAGCATCTAGCATTATATTATTAACTTGGTAAATTTTTTTGTTATTTTGCATGTGTTTGTATAGATAAATTTAGCTCACTCTGTAAATTGAAAGCTCAAAGGATAAAATATGACATTAATGTAATCAATTATTTTAACTAGTTGGAGCGTTTTAAAAACAACTGATACTTTCGTTGTCTTTTAATTGCAAGTTTTATTTTTATAATGATAAAATTTTGTTAAAAATCAAATAAAAAATTCAATACAAGCTTCAAAAATTTAAACGTTTTAATAAATATACTTATTTTTTGGTATATATTATTTACACAGCGTTATTAGACGTTTTAAATTTCATTTGTTTATTGTTTTTTAAAAATAAAATTTAATTAATAGTATATTTAGATATAAATTAATAATTTCAAAACTTATCGAATTAACAATATTTTTTGTCACAAACAATAACGATTTTAAACAACATTATAGAATATATTGAAGTTTATTGTACCTCATGGGTAGACGTCCGTAAACTATCACGTTTGTGAATATACTTTTAATAAATACTTTATTGATGATCTTGTTGCTTACTTTAAAGTTCCAAATTAAAATGTTTATTTATAGTTTTAAATTAAACATTAATTTAAAATATTTTAAATGATTGATTGCCATAAAATTATTAGATTGATTAATTGTAAAATAATTTTATAGACCTAAATTATTTCCCTTCGAATATTTTTTTATACGGGAAAATATGACGTGAACGCTATGTTACGTCAAAGTTGATTTATAAAAATTGCATTTTGCATTTAATATTAATATTTTTTTAACTATCATGTATTTTGCATGTAAAATACTGTTACTTCAATTAAAATTATTAGTATTTATTGTTTTTTCGTAAAAAAATAGTTGAACAATGAAGAAAATTTAATAAAAATATGTTAATAATAAATGATTCATTAAACATTATTATAAAAAAACAATAATACAGTGAACTTATGTTTTTTGTTTTTAAGTTCATTAAATTAATACTATTATTAAGTAATCCAATTAATTTGACTAACTTTTGAAATGTACTAAAGCTTTATTGTTTGAAATTTTCCAAACATACTTTTAAATTTATTTAATTAGTGTCGAGTAACGTTTGTGCAATATTTGTATTTATAAATTGCAATATTTTTTGCAACAAAAAAAGCTTACGCAGACCACTTGCTGGACGGGTATCCGGGGTTAGTACTGTATGGCTTGCACTCACTTAAAACCTCCTAGCTAACTACAGGCCTTGATTTTAAGTAAATTTCAATGCTTTTAAAGATAATTGCGCATATTCAATTTTTTGGTATAAAAAATTTATTTGATATATCAGTTTTTATAAATTAATTGTACCTAAAAACGTTATAAAAGGATTATACTCGTATTATTAACTTTTAATTAAAACCAAAATTTTAATTTTGAAACTTTAATTAATTATACTGTAATAATTTAAATTATTAAAAAATAGTTTATTTTAAATATGATGATAATTTATACTTTAATGTTAATAAACATTTACAGTCTATAATTAATTTTTAACATCAAAATTAGTTTGTTGTAAATCAATTTATTAACAGAATACAATAAAACTGTTTTATTTTTTAATTGTTCAATAATGTGTAATAATATTATTTTAATAAATTAATAAATAAAAATTTAAATTGACAAAACACATTAAATCAAAAAAAATATTTACAATTAATTTTAATAAAAAAAATCAAAATACAGTTCTAGCTATTTTTATGTTTCTATCTAAATTGTAAATGTGATTTTAACCAAAAAATGATTATATATAAACTTCAAATTTTCGTTTTTTAATATAATGCTTATTCCACCATGCTACAAAGTAGTTGATCAAAACTTAAAACTATCAATAATAAATTTATATAGCCTCTACGTATTAAAACAATAGTCTCTAAAAAGCAAATATATAAAGTAAATAAGCTCTGTAAAGCATATCATGTGTATTCGTCTCAATTATCAAAGCCTACAAATATATAATAAAAGTAGACTCTTGGGGATTATAAAACATAATTTTTGCATTTAGCGAGCACAATATTTGATACAAGACGGATATTTTTAAATGTTTTTGTCAATGAACTTTTATTTTATTTAGTTATATTTGTAATTTCTATGTTTATACAAAAAATAGAGTTTTCATTAATACGGGATTTTATCTATTTTTTTGTATAAACATAGATAAGTAGAAAAGAATTTCACAAATATTAATTTTATATAGTTATTAATTTTTTTAATGAAATATGTATCATGTTGCACACTTGTACAAATTAATTTTTGTTTTAAAAATTTATTACATTAAATTATATGCGTGACATACAACAATATATATACATTTTGAGTTTCAATTTACAATTTTTACAATTACGGCTATGTTTAACTAATATGTGAATGTTAATATAATGTCTTTAACTTTGCCAAGGATTTTTTAATTTTTCTGTATTAATAAAATAAATACAAGTACTTTTTTGAAAAATATATATATTTCATTTTTAAAACTACCGTTTAAATACCTTATTTTACATTTATAAGTTTTAAATTTAATATAATATTTAAACGAACATTATCAGTTATTACTCATTCTAATAAATCAAAAAATATAACTGTAACAAGTTTACAAATTTAGGTTATATTAGTTTCTTTTAATTATATTTGTTATAATTATAACAATATTTGATGCTGTCATTTATTGTTTGTAAAATAAAATAACGTTATCAATAATATTTTTAATTATACAGAATTTTTCAAAAACCAAAAAACAAATAATAACTTAATATATAACTTTTATTAGTAGGGTTTACGGCGCACAGGATAATTGATAGAGACTCAGTACAAGAATATCGTCCAACGAGAATGTGAAATTCGAGTCGATACCCGAATCAACAGAGATATAAAGATAGATGCTTGCAAGCCAGACGTAAGAGACAAGAAGAGGAAGGATATATATGTTGTTGAGGTAGGAAACGATCTAGGAACGACTCACGATCGTGGAATCTGAGAAGTGGGGGAAATATGACATGCTTGTGAATTTCATCCTGAGTGAGATAGGATACGAAGTAACAATCGTGCCATATGTGATGATTTTAAATAGAATTGTGACTAAATATCACAAATCCCATGCTAAACGGATTGGAATCACCAATTATATTCGAGCGTACACTCAGGTCAAGTGCTTAAGGCGGACCTATGAGGGACTTACTTTTACGATAAGGAGACCTGACTCCTGGGATGTAAACACATTGTCAAATGGTTATCTTACTGACCACGAGCGTAAAAAGAAATGCATCAAGCTGTGAATGGTTATTCTTAAAAACAGGGAAAAAATAAAAATTAGCATTGTAAATAAATTTAATTAATAACCTTCATTTAATTGAACAAAATTGAAAGGCTAATTAACATAAAAGTGAATACATTGAATATACATGTTCTAAATTAAGAAAAATATATACTTATTGTTGATTATATAAGTATGGTGGTTTATAATATAAAAGAGTTTTTTTTATTTTTATACTATAATATTGCTAAAATTGTAAAAATATTTTAACTTTAGCTTGTTAATAAATACAAATTTAATGTAAATGTTTATAATTAATAAAATTATATAAATTAAAATAATTTCTATTTTTTAATAAGTAAAAATAAAATAGTTTTGTATAAAAATATAATTTTTAGTTTTAAGAAATTTCAACTTGAATTTTAAGCTTGTTATTAAATAAAATATAATATTTTATGTAAATTGAAATATTTTAAAGCGTCAGATTATAATGATAATATTTTTAAACTGTAATTATATTAAAACAATAAATCTAAAAGTTTATTTTTATGTATTTTTTGTTATAAACATTTAAAATGTTATTTTGTTAAACAAAATTTATAATTGAGTTATTGATAATAAAAAACAAATAATTATTTAATTTTAAATGTATATCTAAACATAATTTACATATTATAATTTAATTATAATAAATAAAAACTATATTATTGTGTTTAAGTATTTGTTTTGTTTATTTTGCTAAAAAAACTTTTTATGATTAAAATTTTAGATTCATTTACAATTGTATTATAATTTAAATGTCAATGTAATTTAAAATATAGATTATTGTTTGCTAAATATAGTATTTTTATGACAAATAAAATTATATTTGCTAATTCTATTATTATGTATTTTAATTAAACATATATATAATTTTTGATTAATTAAGTTTTCTGTGCAATACACGTAATATAAAATATGCTTTTTAAATTTAAATAATATATATAATATATTTCGAATTAAATTAAAAACTTATTATAATCTTATAAATATTAAACACATTATTATTACATTTGCTATAAAACCAGTAATATGTTATTATTGATTACAAAAAAATTGTAATTTTGATGTTTTACATTTTTGTTAAACAATAGTTTAAAACTTACTTTTTAATTTTTTAAAATTTTTCGTAGTAATCTAAAAATACAATACAATATAATATAATAAAAAAAATATTGATTATAATTATATTAATGTTAAAATTATTCTAAGTAGCGCTAAGTATATTGTACTAAAATAAAAACTTATTAATGGTATTTTGCTAATTAAAATATGTTAATAAACTTCAAAATTCTCAACATATATATATTATCACTGTTATTATAGTTTTAAAATCTTACTTTTTTTATTGAATTTTTTTAAAAAATATGTGTAAGTATTACTTTATTATATTGTTTATAAAAATGAAAACCCAAAAATGTAAACAAATATAAACTTAAACATTTGCAAAATATAAAATATGATAAACAAGTAAATTCAATGAAAATAATATGTGATTAAGATAAAGATTTGAAAATTAAGTTATTAAATTTATTACTGGCTTATCGTTTGGTAAAAATAGTGTATTTCTAATTTAACAATTATTTCTATTATTTTGTGAAATTAAATACCAAAAATGTATAAACACATATTAATTTCAAACTTAATCAATTAATAAACTTGTTTTATATAATAGTTTGTTGCAATTATTTATTTGCATATAAAAGTTTCATAAACTTGATATTGACAATTTATGATATTTAATAAATATTTTAACAAACTATTATATAAAATAGCAAAATATGTAAAATTGTTATACCTTTAAATACAATTTTTGAATAAATTATTTTTGTAATAAAAAATTTTAATTTTAATTTTGTTATAGTCGTGATGTATGTTTATATTTTAAAAATAATAAATTTACAATTTTACAAGCATTTTTGTTTTTGACTCAATGATTATTACATATTATATATAAAAAGAAGTTTTTTGATATTGTAAAATGATTGTTAAATTAACTTATAAACTTACTGCTTATTAGTTAATTAATCAAATGTAAATAAATTTTGAAAAATTCATTTAAAACTTACAAAATCATGTTAAAAAATGTTTTTTAACTTTTATATTTACAATATATAGACAATTTTTCATTTTTAGTATTTTTATTTTTATGTAAATGCCATTACCAAAAAGCAATTGTTGTTAAACATATTACAATTTATTAGTTGAGTTTTGACAATATATATTATCGTACACAGAACTTCAGGCAATAAGTATCGAAGAAAGATAACTCCATGGGATAGCCTGGAAGCAGTCGATATAACCGGGTATTGTATCTGGGGAAGTTTTAATAGTGTGAACGAGAGTACTATTTGAAAAAACTAATAAAACGATTAATGAATTAGATTATTAAAAAAAATTAACATAAAATCAAAAATAATATTTAATATTGTAAAAAATATAAATAGGAAAAAACCATAAGACCCATGCGATAACGAAAAGAGAAGGCGCTACGCGCTAAGGTATTCTTATGTAAATAAACAGATCACTTTCATATTTATTAGATACCGAGAAATCGGATGGGTCCCACAGAGTCACGATATATAGCATTATTATTTTGCAATTACATTTAAGCAAATATAAATAATTTATTGAAGGTTTCTCTATTCGTTTATAGCTGTTATTTAGAGTATCATACTGATGCCCAGTTATTTGCTGCCAAGTCCCTTGTCGTATCTGCCGTGGATGTTTCTTTAGGCACTACCTTGCCCTTCTTCGTTTCCTTTATGTCAAAGATAGTCAAAATAAATACTTTCAAGCGTCTTCTTGAGCACCATTGATCGGATGTACGCTTCTGTTCTATCGGTTATCTCGATAACGATCCTGCACTTCCTGTGGAATCTAGTTACAATTCCTTCTCAAGTCATAACATAAGGGATTATTGTGACTTTACACCCGTATTCGCACCCAGGCTTCTTAGTAAGTACTTCGTACCCTCATCTTCTCAGTTTCGACAGTTTGCAATATTTCCTGGCTTGTTATTCCTATTTCAATTAAAGTGATTTATTTTTTAAATTTATCGTGAACAAATATGTTTGACCTATTGGCTTCTATCTTTATTCCAGTCCTTAATCGAGTGTCAACCCGTATGTCTACTTTATCATTTTCTACTATTTCTTGTACTGAATAATTCCGCATTCTTTTACACGCTTTCGGCTCGTATTTATTACATAGTGTTAGATGAATACATATAACTACCTCGTTGTGCCTTCTGGTGTAGTCGTGGTACAGCATCTGCTTGCACTGCGTGGCAAGATCAAGATGGTCGACTGTCTTTGCTCTCACTTTGCAATTAGGGAATATCCCAGCTGCTCCTGTGGAGCCCTCTGCCCATTTATTTTCTTGGGAGATACAATCTCTCAATATTCCCTGGCTGCCTATGAATTCAAAATTTGGAAAGTATCTTACGCACTTCATCCATCTTTTGAACTCCTCAGGCTCAATCTAAGCAGTGTGTTCTACAGGCTGTTCTCCAGCAAGTCGCTTATAAAAAGCCCTCTATAGAGCTCAAAGCATCGGTTATCAACCCGAAAGAAGTCCTAGCTTGGTGAGACTTAAGTTTGCTAGCGTAAACTCTCGCTTTATCCTCGAGTGAACTAATAGCAACCTTTAAGTCGTTTTTAGTGCCAGCGTCAAGTTTTGACCTTCTCATAATAGCTTTCACTTTTGAAAGCTGTGCTATATTTAGATCCTTTCCTGACTCCCACTCTATCAAATATCCAGGTAAATCTTCTTTTCCTGAATGCTTTGCTCTATGGAAGTTTCCTTAGCGACCTTAACTCTTTTGGCCGATTCATCAGAATATTTTCTTCTGCTGCACTTTCCTCCTCGCAATATGTGAGTGGGACGTCAACACTGAAGAATCCGCAGAATTTAGAATGCAGGTGTTTCCATCCGACTCTTGACATCCTACCAAAGCGCTGCGGAACTGCTTTAAGGCTGCTCACGGCCATTCATCTTTAGTGCCAGTCACTAAAAAGTCCAATAGCTTATAAAGAAGCCATCCTGGCAGATAAAGACGTGGAAAAACAGTAGCAGTCTGCTCAGCACCCTGAACCTCTTCTGGAGTAGCCTTCTCCGTTTTGTGATCTTCAAAAACGCTAGTTCAGGGGTCTGATTTTCTTGTGAGCCCTTGCAACCGTTTTCAAGCAAATATAAGTAGAATTTGAAGTAGTTTTATTGTTAAAAATAATTAATATATTTATTAAATATTTAAAAACCAATTTTAATTTCTATATATCCATTATAAAGTTCTAATTTATAAATACATCAAAATTTTTATTATGGAAATCTAAAATACATTTAAATTTTGTATTAAATGATAAAATCTTACAATAAATTAATAAATGTTTTCAATTAAATTATCTGTGTAATTTGATTATATTTGCACTATAATGATTCATTACAAAAAATTGATAAGATGAAGTTGCTGAATGTGTTTATTTTTTTTAAATGTTTGTTATATGCATCTAATAATACTGTTGTTAACCGTTTTTATTTTTCATTGCTATATTATTTTTGAAAATTGATATTTGCGTATATATTTGTTTTAAACATTGATTGAAATTTAAGATGCTGTCAAAATAATTGAACAATAATTTTTTTATTTTTTTGTTTACATCTACTAAAATTGGATTTGTCACATTAAACAAAATTATGTAAAATATACGCCTCTAAAGATTATTTCTATTCATTTCAAAATGTTATGAATTAAAACATAATAAAATGCTATTTTTAATAATTGTTAAAAAATTACATTCTTTTTTTAACCTTTATAAAGCAAACAAAAGTTTTTATCTTTAATAAATCCATTAATTTAATGAAATATTGATGCTTCATTGAGGATTTATTTTTTTAGAAACATCTTTCCAATTTGTACTCAAAACAGTACCATTGCTTTCAATCATACTTTTCTTCATTGCTTTCTTCACATCATCATCTCCTTTCGCATATATATCAGACAAAACATCATACATATCGGTAGTTTTTCCGAAGCATCATTATAACATATGTCTGATTTTATCTTAGATACCTTTTTTTCTCCTGTAATCGAATGCCAAAGTAAAGGATTTTTCTTTTTTAAAAACACTTCTATTTTGTATTTTGATTTCTTGATATCTAGCAAAGACACATGCTCAAAAAGTTCAATTTTAGTTTTATATAATAATAGCTTTGAATCTATTAATTCAGGTGTTATAATTTCTTTTTCATTTGGTGCGATGTAAAATGTTAAAATCAGAGTTTCCTTAGTTTCAATGAAATCATAATAATTATCCATGAGGGTTCACAAACAATTTGATTAGTTTAGTTTCAAAAAAAGTAAAATATACCTGTTTCCGTGAGCTGTAAATTAATTGGCATTATCATACAATTTAAAAATAACATTCACAACTGAAACTTGAGGGCATTAACGTAAAATAATAGATAAAACGTTTATTGGTAAAGACTAAAATAAATAAAAGCAAGTAATTATTAAATACCTATAAAATATATATAATCAACAATCAGTTGCAATAATAGCAGCATCCTTTATGACTTGATTTTTATAAGTTTCATTATTAAATTAAATTGTAATGTGTATTAAATAAAATAAACTGATAATAATATTCATGAACTTATATATGATGTTTATAATTTTTATTATGAAATTAAAAAATAATTATTTAATCGAATTAGACTTTTGAACAATTTTACATCACTTTGTTTGTTATTTTAAAACGTATTATGGCTTGGATCTATTTAATCAGCATTTTTACAAAAATAATTGACATATTAAAATATAAAAAATATTATTTTATTCAACCACGACACACGCTAACTGTTTATTTGTTAAATTAAAATCTGTAGAATTTATGTTTTCATTACGTCGGTAATTTTATTAAACTTGAGTATTTCATTATCAAAAACTATTAATTTTTTTGTAGAAAATGAAATCAAATAAAATTGTTTAACAAACTGTAAGCTTATATTTTATTATTAACGTGTTAATCAAAAAACTCACTAGATTTTAATATAAATAGGAAGATTTTTTGAATTAACAAAGTTGTATTAATTTTTATTTAATCAAAAAAAATATTTTAACCAGCTTTGTTAATATGTTTGTATTATTAGTTAATTTGTTTTGATTTTTTAATATAAACATTACTAAATTATTTAATGATTTGTTCTAATTTTAAAATCACCATTTTGTAAATAATAAAATAAAAAACAAAACTTATATCTTATTTATTCATTATAAAATAATGTTATATAATTTTTTATTTTTGTAATGTCAGAAATCCAAAACGTACAGAATTAAAATTGATCAAAATTATATCTCATCATATACTTTTTTGTTTGTAACTATTTATGTTTATTATATTTAAAATTGATTTGATAACATATAATGCAAAAATTTATAAATAAAATTGATATATCAAAATATATATTCAAAACTAAAACTATTGCTAAACGTTACATATATAAGAATTTATTCATCAATGTTTTCAAATAAATCACTGAAATCACTGTTGTCCAAAACACTCAATAAAACCTCGTCATTCGTTTTATTGAAATTAATTTTATTGTTATCTGCTTGTTTGCGTAAGTTATTTATATTATCTCTTCTGGTGTCAGTTATTATCTGTAATTTTTTTTGTCAATTACAATATACTTTTTTATTACATATTCTTTATCTTTTAGAATCAGAATGAATTCGGGTTGGTTTTTTGTTTTTCTTAATTTGTATTTTTTGTTTAAAATTAAAGAATAATAAATACCGTTTCCTTCATGTTTGCATATCTTATAATTAAAATTTTTAATCAAACAATTTCCCCATGTTTCCACATTTTCAACATTTTTATATTTTTCAATATATTCTTTAATTATTTGTTTCTTTTTTAATCTTTCAAAATCATCAAATATTTTTTCATAACATCCAGATTCAATTAATCTAATTAACATGGTCGTTTTTTCCACATCGTAATTCAACTTATGTACATTCTCTCCATCAGATGTGACTTCATAATTTTCATCATTTAGTTTTATTATTAATTTTAATCTTTCTAATATATCTAGATTTGTTTTTCCAACATGACAAATTGGCATTTTCATATAAATCATCATTAACAATTGTTTTAAATCTTCACATTCGTCATTCTCTTTCACTAATACATTTTCACTATACATTTTATAAACTGTTTTAATTTGATAAGATCTAAAATACGCCTCTTTAATTGAAATGTAATCTTTTACGTTATTTATGTAATCAATTTGTTTTATTACTATCCCGGAATCTATAACACAATCAATTTTATAATTATTAAAAGCAAATTTCATATTTTCGGTTTTCCAAATTACAATACATCTTTTTCATTCATACCTTCATGCTTATTTATTGGAAAACAATCAATTGCTTTTATATTTAAACCTGGATGTGATTGATATATATTGTTTTGCATTTTTCTTATTACATTAGTATTAATGTAATATGTAATGTTGCTGATTCTCGTGCTTTCAATAAGTTTAAGTACTTCTGATTCTGCTCCTACATATATTAAAATTGTTGAAAATTGCATAGCAAATAACAAATTCAATTTGCAAGATATCAGTTTAAATGATTCGTAGGATTTAAAGGTAAATATATTATTTTGTATTGAATGTATGGATTTTTTGTATAAAATAAAACGTTAAATTTAAATTAATGCACTTTTGAATTACCAAATTGCATAATGTTGAAGAATCTTCTATTATAAAAATAGTTGTCTCTTTAATAAAATATGATTGTGTTAAAATAAATGTATTAAAATCTAATACATAAGGTTTTAAAACAGGTATATTATTATTTGATAGAAGTAAAATCTTGTTATCAGAATCAATAATTTCTTGTATAATATTGTGAACCATTAGTCTATTGAATTCTTTTCTTTTTTGATTGAAATTATCATATGCAATTTTTTTAGAAAGATCCATTATTGTTAATTTTCTGTTATATTCATATTCATTTATATTTTGTTTTTTTCTTGCTATACTAAATGGAAGTACTAATTGAAAATCAGAAATGAAAGTTAACAAAAAATCCATTATATTTATGTTTTTTGAAGCATTATGGCTTAATTTATCTATACTTTCTAAATTTACATGTGTTTTCATTTTTTAGGTATATTTATCAAGAAACAATAATAAAAGAAAAAATAATAAATTACATTATACTGTAGAATGCTAGACTAAACATAAAAGTTAATGCTTGTGATTTGAAAATTAACAAGATAAAATAAAATTAAAAATATATATCTGTGTTTTAACACTTAATTTGTAATATTAACATGCCATTTAATTAATTGTAAAAACTATCATAAATGTGTTATAAGTTATTACAGAATTAAATTTAAAACAAATCGGCTATTATAAAGCAATTGTAAGTGTTTTTTGTTAACAATTTGTTTGGAAATGATTTCAATATAATATTATAGCAATATAAACACAAATTAGTATTTTTTAATATTTGTTTCGTTTTTACGATTTTTATTTCAAAAATTATTTTAAAACAAATTATTAACAAAACGTTCGATACAATTCAAAAAGAGTCATTTAAATTTAAAAATCATGATTAAGTTATTCAGTATTTTTTAATTATAAAAACGCGATTTTTTAAAAAACTCTTTTAGTTTATAAATTTATATAAACAATAGCAACTGCTAATTTTCATCTTGTCACAGATAAGTTTTATTTTTTATTAGCAGCTCATTGATTTTAAATAATAGAATTCAAAATATAATATATTGTTTAAGATAATATCTGAAAATCGGTTGTTAAAAATATGTAAATTATAAAAAATTTTAATATTCTATTATTGGCTGTTTTAATTAAAAACAATATAAATATTGATTTTGTAAATAAATGTTATTATAATATAATAATATTGAAAAAAATATTTGGAAACTGTAAATTAATTTGTTAGTTTAATCCTATCTTATAAATAATTTATTCTAAACTCTGTTTAATATCTTTTGCAATAATGATATGAAATGTTTTCATAATGCATAACATTGTGATTGTGCGTATGTCTTGTTAATATTAGTTCATTGTTAATTTTGCTTTTTTTGTAAAATTTTAACATTAATTTTAAAAGATCACGTATAAAAATATTATTAAACTTATTTTCATATTTAAACTTGGTAACAAACATATAATGTATTTATTATATAACAATAATTGAATATGTGCAACAAAATTAATTTGTATATGTTTTATTTTGTTTTTTATTGTCAATTTATTATTTTAAAGATTGCAAAAAGCACAAAATTTTAAAAACTTTGTTAAGCGTTAAGTTTTTTAACAACATACGCAAGTTTGTCAGTTGTTTTTTGTTTTCTATAAGTAACTATTTAAACAAAAATAAAATAGTTACCAAATGCCAGATTAAATGAACAAATTTTATTATTTAACTGTTATATAAAAGTTAATTCATTATATATAGAAACAATGATTTTTTATGTATTTTATTAAAATTTGTGTTTTAATTTTTACAAATAGTCATACAATTATTATAAAACTGTTAAAAATTATTTTGCTGAATTATCGAATACGAAAATAACAATGAAAAGCAAGTAGCTATGAAAAAACGTCTAAAAATAGTTGTAATAGCATCAGTAAAAATTTGACAATTAAAATTATATATAAATTAAATGTTATTAATTCTTAACATTAATATGTAGTTTGCTATTTAAAAATTATTATGATTTTTTTACAATGTATGTATGTTTCAATATTTTTTGAAGAATTAAAATCCAATTTTTAGTTACTGCGTGACATAATATAACAACATTTGAAGTTGCAAACTAATTTATATTAAAGAAATTGTAATGATTTACACAAAATTTATGTTTAATTTATTAGCTCAAATATTTAACGAATAATTGTTATAACTATGTATTAATTAGACAACAAAATTAAATTTACTAATTACAAATCGATTTCTGCGTTCACAAAATACTATATACATATTTTTATCAATAAAACATTTATGTGAAAAATACACATCTTAAGTTGTTAGTTACATTTGCACATTCAAAAAAATCAAAAAACACACATTTAGTTTAGATTAATTAATTTTTAAATAATAAAAAAAACTATTTTAAATATTATTAATTTAACAATCCAGAAACATTTTAATTTTGGTTAGTTAATTTCTATTATGTCAAATTTTGTTTTTTAAATATCAATTATAACATTTATTTTTTTATTGCTGTTGCATAATATGATAATGTTTTGACATTACATTAATTGAACAAAAACATATATATTTACAATCATGTAGTGTTTAATTATATAAAATTGTTTATGACAATTAATGCAATGTCAAAATACAATTTAAACGTTATACAAGTGTTGTTCATATTTTTGGCAATGTATATGAAATATCTTTGTTGAAACTGTTTTTTTATTTTTAAAAAACATAAAATAAATTAATTTATTGTTTAATTAATAAAAAAATATTTAAAACATATTTAATGTTAAACTTATTGCAGTATATTTTAAAATCACATCAACAATCTGTTCACAAATCTATTGTAGAGTATGTAAAAGAAACAACATAAAATTATCTGAAGTACAATTTATAAATTTTAATAATGTAAATAAAATTATTTGAAATTAATTGTATTATGTTAAAAACTTATATTTTTAGTATCAATATGCCACAAAGTGTTTGATCGAATAACATAAGTAGTTATTTGTAATTTGTAAAACAATATAACACCAAATATTTTAAAGCTAACTATGCTTTGAAATAGCGTGCTTATTTTTTACTAAAAATAGCAGCAGTTTCAAATTCAGCTAATAACGATCATACATTGTTACTACTTTTACGATTATTGAACGCAAACAAATAATTAATCAAGAATATGTTTTGTTAAATTACAATGTTTGTAATTTGACAATTAACATAATTAGTTTTAAAGCAACAGTTTTTTATAATTAACAGACATATTTTATTATTTGATGCAATATTAATTATTAAATTAATTGTTTTTATATCACTTCAATAATTGATATTGTCAATATGTTCTGGTTTAAAACATTTAATTAATTTGCAAATTAAAATTATTACGTAGAAATATACTATTTTAATTTGTCAAATTTTTATAACAATTTGCATGTAATACATCTATCTCAACATTATTAAATAAACAAAATGCAATAATCATATGCAATTTATGACTAGCTTATTTATATTTAAAGCATAAAAATCTACATGTTTTAAGAAAAAACTTAATTTATAATAACAAAGACGCTGTGATCATACATTTTTATGCAGTATTTCAACAATAAAACATTAAATTAAATTTAAATAGTATTAAAAACATTACATTTGCTATAATTTCCTGGATCTGAAGTTGTAAGCCGTTAGCAATAAGTTTAAAAAGCCTCTACATGGCGGAATAAAATTCGTAAAAAACTAGTGTCTAAAGCAAATATATAAACTTAATGAGCTCTGTGAAAGAATCGAGTGTATTTGTCTTTAGTTATCAAAAAAAATATAAAAGGGGTTAGCTCTGGGTTAAAAAAACAATGATAGTATGTTTTTGTCAGTACACTTTTTTATAATAACAAAATTATTTAACGTCAAAAACATGTTTATTTAAACATCACATGTAGATTACTTAGTTAATTATATACAAAATAAAACTACATAAAATATCGATAGCATTACACTTTAAAACATAATGCATATTTATTTTATTATTCTAGTAAAATATAAAATTGGTTTCTGTGTCTTTTTCTTCACGCTGCTCTTGCTTTAAATTTATCTCAATAATTTTGTGCATATTAACAATTATACAAATTTAAAATTATGACATTGATTATTTAATTATGACTGTTTACTAGTTTTTTTATTAAAATATTCATTGTGTTATGCAATGATATCGTTTATATGTCACTTTGATGTTTGTAAGATACTGTAATTGATATAAGTCAGTATTTGGTTGCATTATTGTTTTTTGAATTAAATCATTAGAAATAATAATATTTTCTGTGAAACAATATATTTTAAATAAATATTAGCTACAATATTTATTTAAAACTAAATTATATATTAACGTTTTTAAAATAAAGTAAAATTTTTAATACTAATCTAGTATATTAGTTGTATTTAAATTTAAATAATTTTTTGTGCACATTTAATTTATAACAGCACGTTTATTTAAAAGATATTATTTGGTTAAATCATTGTGTATGTTATATTTAGATTAATGTGTTATTTTGTATATGATTTAATTTTATAATTATTATTTTAAAATATTTTTTTACAAAGTTTTTACACAGCATGTATATTATTTTATTTCTTTTAAATTTTATTAAGTTGTGTGTAATACAGTTTTGCAATTAATGGTTTAAATGATTTATTTTGTTAAAATAAATGTTGCAAATTATATTTATATAGTTTTATACATTACAAATCTTTGTGCATAAACTAATAATTATATGTTCATCACATTCTAACTACTACTTTTATATTTATTTTCTTTACAAATTCAAATATTATAATGGTTTTTAATTAAACAGTCTTGTGCAACAGAATACTGTATTAATATTTAACACTAAATAGTGTAAAAATAAAATTTAAAACATTATAAAAACATAACAAAAAACGACTAAAAACAACTAAAAACATTATACATTGAACTGTTTTTAAAATTGAGAAACATTAATTGTTGAAATACAATCATATCAAAATATTATAATTTAACAAGTTGAAAATAATACGAAAATAAAATAGCCGATATATGCCAATGAATTTTGAAAATAAATACATTTTAAATTATTAAAATGATAATTCTTGAATATTTAATTTTAATTTACCGATACATTAAATATTACTGTCATATCTAAAAACAAAGCTTAAATATGCCGGGAAAAAATCGTAATATTCTTAAGTGAATTATATTAAATTTGAATCAATAAGGATCATAAAAAATTATTAATACTAAAATCTTTAGTATTCAAAGCCTACAAAGGTATAACCAAAATTTAAAAATATAACTTTCGCACTATGTGTTTTAATAATATTTATAAAGCTGAAATGTATTAACCAACTTGTTTTAATATAAAAACATAACGTACATTTACAGTTTTTTTTGCAATATTTTATATTACTGATATATTCACAAAACAAAATATAATCTAAGAACTGCTAATAAAAAATATAACACTTCATAAAAAGATATTTTAGATTTTCCTGCTTTTCTTTGATAAAAAATGATTGGGCATTCAGCTATTTTGTAATTCTGATATTCTGCTCTAGCAATTATTTCCATTTGAAATCCAAACCGTTTGCATTTGACATTTTTTATAAGTTCTTTTAATACATCATTTTTATACAATCTAAAACTACCTGTAAGGTCAAATGTGTTTAAACCCAATATAAATCTAGCTATGTTATTTGCTGTTGTAGATACCAACTTTCTAAAAAAGAAAAGTTTGCAACTTTCCCATTATTGGTGTATCTGGTGCTAGATACAATGTCATATCCCTTTGAAGCAATTTTATACATATCTATAATCGAATATGGATCATGTTGCAAATCTGAATCTAATATTATCGTATATTCATATTTGCAATATTTAATTCCTTCAATATATGCCGATCCCAAACCTAGTTTACATTTTCTGTCAATAACTAATATATTAGGATTCTTTAAATCCTTTACTATTTTGGATGTATTATCTGGGCTATTATCATCTATTAATATGGTTAAATATGGTTTTTTTAATTCTGTAAATACTGAATCTAATATATTTATCATACATATTATTGAATCTGCTTCATTATATGTCGGAAGTATTATATTAAACATAATAAGGATGTTTTTTTATGTCAAACAAAAAACAAAAAAAATGATTTAGATACATCAAACTTTATTTTAAACATCAAAATGTAAGAAACTAAGAAATTAAAGATATAAAATACTGTATTTTAAAACATTTTATATTAATTAATGCGCAAACATGGTATTTTTATTTAAAAACATGTTAAGTTTTATAATGAATCGTGTTGTGTTAAATTTTTATTTGTTCATGCAAAGATAATTTTAAAAACGTTGTGTAAAATGTACATATTTTTTTAAATAAAATTTGCAAAATATTTATTGATTAACTTTTTTTACAGCAAATTTAGACAACTTCTATATCAATTATTAAATTTAATTAAATATTGATTTTAAAAATAACCGATATCACAATTCAAAATACACTTATAACTTGTTGTTTATTTGTGTCATTACATTTAAAGAATTATCTAAGTATGCAATGCAAGTTTTAATTTTTAATAAAATATGAGTCGATATAGAAATACAACATAAATTAATTGTTATTTATTATAATTAGCTTTTATTTCAAAATTGAGTTTATATTTAAATGCTTTATATTTTGTCGCAAAATTTTTATTTTAAAAGATTCTAACATGAAAAAATTATGTATAAATTTTAATGACAATAACTTTCAAATAAAATTAATTTAAAACCTTTTGTAATAAAATAAAGAACGTTTATAATCTGATAAAGATTACGCACAACTAATTATTTTCAAATCAATTCACATAAATTAAAATATTTTGTATTTTTAAAAATAAATAAGCGCTATTTAAAAATTGTACACAGACAATAAACGTTTTATAAAAATGTACAAAAACTATTTAGAAAAAATATGTGCTTAAATTTAAAAATAATTTATGACAATTTTAATATATATTTCTAATTGAAATGTAACATAAAATTTGACTTTATTTTTTCACATGAATTGTATTTAATGCAATTAGTTTAAACAATGTAAAATGAGCGCAGATTTCTAATTTATTTTTTTACGATTTTTTTCATTAAAATATTTACAAATATTTTGCCATTTTTTTATATTTTAAAATTGTACTGCTAATATATAAATGTTTTTTTTGTCTTTATGTTTTGTTAAATGCAAGAAATGATACAAAACATACAAAAATATTTTGAATTGACAACTTTGTATTGACTATTCAGTCCGCTTCAATGTAAAAATAATGGTTTTATAACCCGGGGAGTACCTACATTATACCTTAGTAAGCTTTTATGACCTGAGATAAATATACTTACTTTTCTTTAAAAAGATAATTTAGTTTATAGATTTGCTTCAGACAATATTGCCTTACTAATTTTATTACGCCACATAGAAGCTCTATAAACTTGATAGTAATAAATTATCAAATATGGATTGAACATTTTGCACTATGATTAGAATATGGCAAAAATATTATTCAAGTGTATTTGAAAATTATTGCAAAATATTGTTATAAGATCATTACAAAGAACATTTTTTAATATTTTATTAATGTATTTTTTTGTAAAATAATATACTTTAATTGCATTTTATTTAACAACGTACAATGCTATATGATTAAAGCATATTTCAAAATAATAAAATTGAATTTTCTAAATTTAGAAACATGAAGTTTATTTTCAGTTTTACAGTATTTTTTTAGTTTCGATATATTAATAAATTATTTTGACAATTACAATGTTGAATGAAATACAGCAAAAGACTGTTTAGATTTTTTATGTATCCATTATTATCAACATCTATATTGTGCTATTATATTACTAAATATTAATTTCATATTATTTTAACAACATATAATAAAAGTCTTAAATTGTGACATAATTAAAATTTCGTCTATAATGCATTGCTTTATATGAATTTTTAACAAACTGATATAAATTAGTTTCATATTTTTTACGTAAAGCATAAATAATCAATTTGAATTAAAGAGTACAGTTTTTGTGTCTTGCAAATAAAAAACCGAATTTAAATTAAATAATGCTGTTATCAGATAAATTCTAATTGAAATAAAAAAACGTTTATAATTTAATTAAATATTTTAAAAAATGAAATCATTAATATTAAATTATAAACGTTTTTAAAACGATAAAACATTTTTTAAAATATTTAATTAAATTACTTATGTAATTTTATTAAAAGTCCTTTAAACTTACGAAAAGATAATGTTTTAAATCTTCATTTCAGACTTGTAACAATTTAAGTAAATTAGTTTAATGGTTTTTTTAATTTTATTGTTTTTATAACGTGTAAAAAACTTTTTAAAAAAATACACATAAATTTGCAACAACATTAAAAAAAAGCATATAAAATTTTTTTCATAAACATTATGAATGATAAAATTAAAGTTTTGATAGTTTAATTACGCACATTTAAATCATTTTGAATATAATATTATTTAATTTGTATAAATAGTTTTATATTAAATTATCATTAACAAATTCGATGAGAATAAGTTACAACAGTTTGATATACAAAATGTCAAATAAGAATGTTATGTATAATTCTTATTTGTTTGTAAATGTCTTGTTGTTATGGCAATTTTTATAAATATTGTTATATATGATAATAATTTATGTACATGTGTAAAGTCACAATTATCCCTTACGTTATAGCATGGGAAAAAATCATAACTAGATTCCACAATAATTACAGGAAGAATATCGAGATAACCGATAGAGTGGAAGCGTACATCAAGTCAATGGTTCTTAAGAAGACGCTTAAAGGTATTTATTTTGATTGTCGTCGAGGAAAAGAAAGCAAAGAAGGGCAGGTAGTGCCTAAAGAAACATCCACGGCATATACGACGAGGGACTTGGCATCAGCCTGATACTCTAAATAACAACAAAAAAACAAATATTAATCCTCAACAAATTATTTAAGTGATAATAATTTATACTCCTAATGTTACTGAACATTCACAAATATTTTTAACTAATTTTATTGTTCAAAATAAACGGGAATCTGAAAAGTAGAGGAAGTATGACATACTTACGAATGCCATCCGGAATGAGATAGGATCCAAAGTAACAATCGTGTCATATGCAATGACATGGGATGGAATTGTGACTAAATATCACAAGTCCCATGATATACAGATTGGAATCACCGATGGTATTCGAGCGTGCACTTGACTTGAGTGTTTAAGGCAGACTTATGAGGGACTCACCTTTACGAGAAGGAGAGACTAGACTCCGAGATGAAAAACGCCATAAGAGATTATAGAAAGTTTACTGGCCACAAGCGCAAAACAAAGCGCATCAAGCTGTGAATGGTTATTTTGACAAAGAGGGAAAAATAGCTCCGTTAATAAATTAATTAAATTGTTCAAAATAAATATACACAATGCTTTCATGCACAAGATATTTTTAAATTTAAATTTTGATGCCACTAAATAGTTATTTATATATTTTTTTTAAACTTGTTTTTTAACTTAAAAACATTAAAAAATAATACAAAATAAAAACATATTTATATACATTGTTCCAATCTTGTGCCGTTTTTTTAATAAAAAATAGACATATATTAAGTAATTGTCTAATTACTGTGTTTAAAATCATATTAATTTTCTATATATATAGTTTAGATTTTAAATAAAGTTTTGCGAAAACATTTTTTGTGTGTTACAATATTTATATGATTTTGTGATATTAGTTGTCAAATTAAAACACCATGTTAATAATTACCAATCACGGTTTTCACTAATAATATTGCAACTTGATGAAATTCTATAACCAAAACAATTATTCGGTTTATTGTTAAAATCACAATGTTTTAAATATAAATTCATTAAAAAATTGTTCCGTAGAAGATAAACACAATAAATATGACAAAAAACGATAAAAATATTTGTTTGAAAATGAAAAAAATAGTTTGGTAATTACTTAATTGAAATAAATTGCAAAATAATTGAAAACGACTATTTTTTAATAATCATATTTAATGGATAAACTTGCAATCGATATTTACTTCGATTTTTGACAAAAAAATCAAACTTTATGCATTACTTTGTTTATTATGATTAGAAGTGAGTGCAACACGATTTATAATGTTAATCCAAAAGAATTTCAAACTATAATAATAGTGAGAATGTAAAATGTTAAAAGTTTTTTGAACTATTAGTTATATGTTTAATTTATACTTGTAATTTAAAATATTTAATAAAATCAAGTTGCTTAAAAATTGATGCGCGTATTTTTTTCAGTAAACAGAGCTTACTAAAACATAAGGAATTTTTTTTTAATTTTTGAACTATGCATGTTTTTGCCAAATAAAACAGCCATTCAATATTGTGGACAAATTAAAATTTAAATACATTTTTCAAATATACTAAAAAACAAGCAGTTAAAAGTAAACACTTGGTTATTAATCTATTTATAAAATGTAGCTTCCAATAGCAATTTATAGAATATTTAGTTGATTTTAATATGTTTTTATGCTATATCTATCGAATTGAGAGTTTATTGCAAAATTGAATTAAAATTCTAAATATAATGATTATTCATTGTAAAAACAGCTTAGTTATTGCATTTTTTTATGTGTTCGCAAAAAACTTTAAAAAAAACTTTATTTTAAACGTTCTAGAATTAGAATTTTATTTTTTAACCAAAGCTCACTGAGTGATAATTATAATAAATTTTGAGTTCATAAAATGTTTGTTTATCTCATAAAAAATATATTTATTTTGGTTTATTGTAACAAATATATTATGTTTCAATAAATCAAATAATTAAAAATAATATTAATGCCAACGTAATTGGACATTATATATACTCATTATGTTTTGAGTGAAAAAATATCTTTATATGTTCTTTTTATTTTTCTTTAATATATTCAATATTTTTGATTTATCATTGAATCTATTATTTAAAATATGACAAATCTTTTTTGTAGCAGTGTTTTTAAATATTGCCTCTAATAACGCGTCAAACACTTCTTTATCATTTAATAAGTCCGTTTCATGTAAAAACCCAATAAATGTTTTATAAATCCAATTATCATTATCTTTTATTATACTGTACCCCTTTTTTTATCTCTAGCATCTTATCACGTTGTTTAGATTTGAGTATGTTATTATAATAGTTTTGTGATTCTCTTTCAATAAAAAACTTTTCTGTATCTTCAGATTCTTCTTTTATCATGGACATCAAAAAATATAAAATATTATAAATAATATAAAATAAATAAAGCCTTCTAGTTATATTTATACAAAACAGTAATAATATAGTCGGCACTACAAACATCCTGGCACAGAACTAGTAAATACCATAAGAATTTAGCTAATAAGCAGAGCTGTGCGCATAATCACGCGTGCTTCGTTTCTTGATAATTACTATTTATTTTTTAATTCAACAAAAAAATTGACAGCCTATTTAAAATTGAGGGTTAAGTAGTAAATTAGATTTTAAGAGATGTAATTAAAGCAATATATTTACGATAAATACCGGTTTTACATAATACTGAATGCTAAGTACAAGCCAAAATATAAGGGTTTTATTTTTTCAACGCAAAAACGAACTAAATAATAATTTAACAAATTCAATCTTGCATCAAGCCCACCATCCTCTGAGGTGTTTGATTAAGAGTCGTAAGCCGTTAGTAGTAAGTTTTTAGGCTTTTACATGGCTGAATGGGATTAGTAATATATTGGTGTCTGAAGCAAATCCATAAACTAAATAAGCTTTATTAGAAGGGCTTGTGTATTTGTTTACGGTTATTGAAGCCACAAGGATATAATGAGGTAAGCCCGAGCGTTAAGAATACATCGTTGTTGCATTGATCGGATCGATAGTTGGTTTAAAGTAATGATTTTTAAATATTTCTGCTAAAACTATTTTAATTTTTATCAAAAAAATGTCTTATTAAATATATATTTGAATTAATATGTATCTGTAGAATAAATACAAAAAATTAAATTTATTAAAACTAATCTCTTGACTAATTACTGAAAGTATATAAAACGATTGTTCGGTGCAAACATATCATTTCTAAATTATGAATTATACTTTGTTAATACTTTAGTAGGCTTAATTTATTGAAATGTAAATGATGTAAAATAATTAACGACGCAGTCAGAGAAAATTCAAGCTAGGAAAACAAAACTACCGATTGCTTAATGCTAAGCATAAACCTTTTGGAGGATTATTTAAACTGTATTTTATGACGAAAAAAAACAGTAGTAAATCATTTAGAAACCCATGTAAAGATATGATTTTCAGAATTATATTAAAAACATGATTACGAAGTGAAATGCTTATAATTAATATTATATTTTTATGTCATCATATGATTGTAAAATATCAAAAATTTTAAAAGTATGTACATTTAATTGATAATCTTAAAAAATAATAAAATGTAAAAATTTTAAAACTTCAAAATATTACTTTGTACAAAGAATCCAGTTTAAAAAAATAAAAAAATATTACAATGATTTTTTTAATTAACAAAAAATAGTTAGAAATTCTCTGCCACATAAATGCTTACAAACTAGCATTAAGAATAAAAAACATTACATTTTCAATATAAATAATTTCAATGAGTGATTTGATTGTAATTGCATATAAACAAAAATAAATAATGAATATTCAAATAATATTCCATGTATGTTTATAATATTTTCTGTATTGCGACATGTATTGTTAACTTTTAAAATATATTTTATTATTTTCGAGAACATTAGATGCAAAAAAAATAAATGCAAAATGAAATTTCTTACCCTTATAAAATGTCTCTTTTACATAATTTTTATAATGAATTAGCAAAAAATAGAAATGAGGATGAAAAATTAAATAATATTTACAAAGAATATACACAACAATTATTAAATGCGCTAAAAAACACTGAAAACACATTTGAAGAACAGATCAAAATATTTGAAGTACTTAGTGAGCTTAGAAGAAATTATCATATTATGATTTCTGAACAAAAAAAGGTAAATGCGGCAACGTGGGCAGAAATATTGGGGAAAAAATTCAAACAATACTGATATCGATAATAACAGTATAAATATTGTTGATGTTGTTGGATTAGATCATGAAGATAATAATACTGATAATAGTGTGGAAAACATGGCAATGTTAAAAAACATAAATTACAATTATGAAAATACTAAAAGCAAAATAGTATTAGATTTTTCAACTAGTATGGAGCAAAAGAAGATTAATAAAAATATAAA
Source organism: Drosophila robusta (assembly GCA_035043565.1). Classification (NCBI taxonomy): domain Eukaryota; kingdom Metazoa; phylum Arthropoda; class Insecta; order Diptera; family Drosophilidae; genus Drosophila; species Drosophila robusta. Next base: position 88,095 of record JAWNMW010000145.1, read on the forward strand.
TAGTTCAGAAAATGGCAAGTTAGAGTCTGTATGTATTAGTAAAACAATTGAAGTACCCTCGATTAAAGAAGAAAATGAAATCAAATTGTACGCTGAGATTACATTTGAAAACAATAAAGAAAAAAATAATAATGAACGTGGAGTTCATGCAAATTACAAAGACAAAGTTACGATTAATGAAGAGGTACTAGGTGAAAGGCCAATAACTTTAGAGAAAGGTGGGGAAAAATCTATATTGAAAAACGATCCGAATGAAAATGTAAAGAGTAGTTATAATTGGTTTAAGCAATTTTTTTGGTGTTTTTCTTAAAATATTTCAAAACTACTTATTTTGTTTATGTATATTTTAACATAATATAATTAAATTTTTAATTTTTATAAAATTAAATCAAATTTACATGGAGCGGCCCGATAAAAAAAATTTATTATTTGAAGCCGGCATAATAAATTTTGCTTGATTTTTATATAGAATGTGAATGCTTATTAACTTTGAGTATAAATTATTATATATAAGAACTCATCAATAGAAAAGAACTCAATTTAGCGTCATGCCATATTTTTTAATTAAATAGGAGTTAATTTATATGCTAAACTTTTTAACAAAGTTAAATAATACAACACATAAATTAAACCGCTTTATAAAATTGGATTAGTTTAATTTTACAATATTTTGTTAAAAAATTACAGCAGTTGTTGTTCCCGAGTGATCTCGCATCTCAGTACTTTACAACCACACACTGGCTTAACTTATGAGTTCTGAAGGGTTCATGTGATTTACAGTGGCTATGGCCGTAATTAATATATATAAACATAATATATAAGTTCTAAAATAATATTGAAAACAACAATATAATTTTAAGATTTTAGGTTATATTTTATAATGATTTATATTTCTAATGTTATAAAACATTTACATTTTATATTTTTCATTTTAAACTGTCAAATAAAGTTTATATTTAGTAAAAATATATTTATAATAATTTAACACGATTAATTAATTTTAAAACAACATTAATTACAAATATTATATAATTAAATTATTTCAAACTTATATATTTTTTGATAACTAGAATTTACAGAATATAATGAAATTAGTTTACAAGTTTTTAAACAGCACTTTTTATTGTTACAAAACAAATAAAAAAAGTAGTTTTTAAATGTGTTTACAGAAATATTATTAAAAATCCTGCGTCAATAATGCATGCTAATTGTAGGTTTAGTATGTAACTTTTTTAAAAATTGCTTTATACTTCATAGATTTTTTAAAATAATAATTATGTAATCCATGAAATTTATATTTTTCAAATAAATATCGTTATAGCAGAAAAAAAATTGAGAACAGGATTTCAAACAACTGATATAATATCACACTATCAATTATTAGTTTAATGTATCTGATTTGTAAAAACTGATTAGTTAGTAACATTTTGTGTAACAAATTTTTGATTTTTGCTTATTTTATGTATTAAAAATTAAAATATATTTTTTTAATTTTTAATAATTTTAGTAGATATATTTTTATTATTTTGTTAAAGTTTCGACATTTGTTTATTGCTCAAGTTTTCATTTTTGTTCAATTAAAACATATTTGTATTTTATTTTTATATTAATACGACTTGATTTTATTCATAAAAATGTTATTTATTTTAAAATGCATATTAATTATATTAATAGTGTTGTTCGGCTAAGATTTTCATAATAAATGTGTTTGGAATTG